>CM055829.1:8797599-8830334 GCA_029582265.1 Zoroaster sp. YZ-2022 | reverse complement strand
TTAATAAACATGTTTTGGGGTGCAATTTATTCATTCATAAGAATATTAGTTCAGAAAATATTGTTTAAGCACGATGCATGCTGTAATGCGCTATGCGCGCATAACACAGATGATCAGAACTTTATTGTAGGGTGCACCGTACACGGTTCACCATGACGGTTCACCATGCCATTTTGGTCCATAAGTTCCCAAAAGAGAGTTTTTGTTCAACGCGAAAAGCACATTAGGATACATAAACAACATACAAGCCTCTTCAATTTGTTTTCATCCCCTCATTCCGTTATTTTGACGACAAATCCAACGGTGATCCATCGATACTAAAATAGAAAGGAAGGGAGTGACTCTCCTTTATTGTCCAGTGGTGAACCGTGGTTACATTATCCATCGACGTATGAACTGTGGTATTGTCGGCGGATACCACGGTGGTATAGCGGATAAGACACCTGCTGTGGAACGCGGGGATCATAGGTTCGAGTCCTACCCCTAGTAATATTATATTATTTTTGTTTTAAATGTTGTTGTATTTTTCCCAATGTTCTTTAATTCAACCTTTGCTTCCAATTCAGCTGTTACCACTGTGGTGTATTGGCCAAGACTTCTGCGTTGGAACGCGGGGATCGTAGGTTCGAATCACACCCAAGTAGAAGGATTGTGTATTTTTGTGGTTCTACAATAATATTTTATTATTTTTCCCCAAAATAAATGTTCTTTAATTCAACCTTTGGACGCCATTTCATGTTTGGGAAACAAAACCAAACACCCCTCCAGGGGAAAAAATAATAATACTACTGTAATAATAAAATAAAATAAAAAAACTGAAATGAAATAAAATAAAATTCACAAAGACAGACAAGAAGCGCATGGATAAAATGGGCATGTCGCTCACAAATACTAAGGGAATTCAGACAATCCCGGTCAATCTCATACTGGGCCCCGGACCCCTGACAATGTTGGCTCTCATTCCAAGGTCTGTGCTCCGGCTGGAGATAACAACATTGGTGGGGGAGCGGGGGAGCGGGGACAGAGGAGGGTATGTTTATTGTCACGTGTCCCAACTATTTTGGCCGGGATTGTAGGGATCGGGGCAGAGGATGATGAGCCGGAACATCAGACCACTGAGAAGGGCCCAATGAACGCCGGTAAAGGGACCTGATACGGTGGTAAAGGGACCTGATACGGCGGTAAAGAGACCTGGTACGGCGGTAAAGGGACCTGATGGCGGTAAAGGGACCTGATAAGGCTGTCAAGCTGGTAGGGATTCATTCCTGCAAATTGAGGTGCGTGCCTATTATTCACTGAGTAAAAAGAAAGACCTTTTCTTGGATTCTACAAATCATGGTTGTCAATCAATGGTCGGTCATCAGTGCACACAAAACAAATTTCCTTTTGGTATTATTTTTGTTGTTGATCTTAGATAAGGTAATTAAGGCGTAGAAGATTCGTCATCTTCCTTGACCATTCACTAAGTACAACCTCTGTGATAGACTTGGGACTCCTGCCGCACGTCTTCACCCGAGCATCCACTGGCCACCAGTACCGAGGACAGTCATGGGTGACTACGTCTAGCGATCTTGCATATTTTAATTAAAAACGAATTATTCATTGTATATCATACCAAAAATGAAGAAGCAACATCAACAGACGATTCCAAAATGAAGAGCGACGCCCTTTTTTAAAAAAAAGAGCGAAAAATGTTTCTTGCAGTAGGCTATTCTTTTTTTGTCCACTGATGATGGCCGCCCATAGAAAACACTGCTTATTTTTTTTACAAACAAAAGGACTGTCTCTGGTCTATGGCTACCTTTCCTTTTTTCAGGAAACATTGAGTATGGGCAACCATCAGATCGCATTTCATTTTAACCGTGGTTTGCAACAAATTGTGCCAACATTTTTATATTTTATGCCTTTGAGGTAGTTCTACTCATTGTACATTTCGTACTGTCTAGGCCTATTGATTTGTATTTACATTTTTTATAATTCATATGGCAACATTTAGTTTTGAATTATTTTCTTGGTTTGCACTGACTGACGGTCTTCCGTAAAGTGTGATGTAAAATCACATAAAACACGCCCACTTCGCACATGCTGACTCCATCAGAAACCCATTGGAAATGCATTGACCACCCTTTTCTTTACGCAAGAAATTAGACAGCTTGGCGCTTTAAAATCAAGGAATTTAGGTTAAATTACACACAACGGTACGGTATGCCCCGCTTTAGAACCGGAAGTAGCGAAAAGACTACCAATGCAATACGCGCGCGTTTTACGTATCGATAGTTTGCCACCAAGATTGTGACGTAGCAGAGAACTAAAGATTGTTACCAAGTTGACGTAGACCAAGAAAGGTGAGATATAGGGCGTAAAATGTGCATTGATATCACAGCTTATTGTGACGTCACTGGGTGATTTCGAGCGCGCTTGTTCAAAACATACTGTAACCACGCGCGTGCAATATTATGATACATAAACACAAAACACCATGTACTCTCTATTCTTGTTTGACCGTCGTGTGTTACACAAGAGTTTTTGGTGATACAATTTTCGAATGTTACCAAAGAGATTTTCTACGGAAATTTTTATTCACGAAAGAAAGCGAAAATGATTACAGTTCTACGATTAGTGGAACAACTTATATCGGTGAATTACCGGTAAGTTTTGTGGAAGATTTGAAGTATTTGTATTTGTTATTATCTTAATTTTAATTCAATAATCAGATATGGACACATTAGGAACGTACTGTCCCATGTGGAAATGCACCCACTGAAGATCAGGATTTATAATTAACATAGTATTGAAATGTATACATATTTTCACATTCTTGATCTGCACGAAATATACATGCACAAATGTTGTTAGGCAATAATAATATTAATTTAAGAGTAATAATCTTGTGAGAGTTAGTAGGCCTATGCGGCAATCGAACTTTCTTAGAAGCTACCTATATATGATGAGATATCTATGCTCGTCTCTATTGCTTTTCCCCTCTATATTATATGATTACACTAAATCACAAAGCCTATGGCTAAATATTAAACGGTTACATGAGATAAACATGACTTTTTAATCAACAGACAGTTGTTTCTGACCCAGTGGACATCGTCGCCGGGTCAGATAGTGCATCCCTCCCCTAAAACTCCGCCCCCTCTATCCACATTGCATGGAAATCCAGACGAAGGATCTAAACACTTGGAATCCGCTTCAATGGCCATCAATACGCTATATAGGTGAGTGATGTCATATTTGATAATCTATACTGTTGTTTTGTGTTGTATTATTTTCATATCATTGTTTCTGCTGAAGAAAGTTATTGTTAGTGAGCCTAAATGTAAGGACAATATCACAAAGGCGGATAGGGAACAGGTGGCATATGCTCCTTTTACATTATGACGCAGGTAAATTTACCATTCGTATAATTATTTTTCAGTGTGCCTCTTTTTCGCCACCCAGTTGATAAATCCATATTGTTGTATAGGCCTAACTTAGACTTATAGGTAAATAAAGTGTAAGTGTGCATACACCATGGTAAAATCTCTGTAAGTGGATCCATACTTTATAAAATAGATAAAATAGATAAAAATGCATTAAGTATGTTTGTATCAATTCCTATGTGGAAAATGGATAACGGCTATGATCCATTTAAAATATGTAACACATTTCACATTTGTACAATGACATTGTGTCAATTGAATAATTTCTCAGGATGTTTAGTACCATCACCAAATTCACATCAAGTAAATGTTTAGATTATATTTCAGAAATGTTGTAAATGCATATACTCCCTCTTAAATATTTAAGATTATTGACAATTGGAGATTGCAAAGATAACACAATTGGTAGAGCACCGGGAACAGTCATCCAAAGGTAGCAGGTTCGAGTCACACTTCAGTCAATGTTTCTTGGTCCACTGAAAAATTGAAAATTGTTATCGGTAGGTCGATTGAGCAAGGAGAAACCAGTGTTTCAAATCTGGACAAGATGCAGTGTCTATACCAAGACTCATGCTGCACCACGCTGTGTCATCATCTTGATGATATCAATCTATCTCTCACGATCTCACCGTTGGCGGCAGAAGATGATGAGACCACATCAATCACAAAGGATTATCTGCAGAAATCTGCAACACCGCCCTCACACGAGGTTCTCCACAGTGACCCAACAAAATCTTCATCAACCCAGGATTACAAATCCATCTCATTCCAGGGCTCAGCGTCGCAATTAACAAATCAAAAGGTACCCCAAAATATGACCCATCTTAAATATAGGCCTTACAGTGCCTTATAGTGCTTACACCCTTTTGCTACTCTGCAAATTCTTAATCAAAAGTATGTATAACATCCGCTGCTGTAGTTTTATTGAGGGAAATGAAACAGCATCGGTTGAGAGTGGTGTTGCCGGTACTCTGCGGCTCTTGATCTTTTTCTGTCTTGGTCCCATTCTAAGACTTGCTCCCATTCTTACAATTACCAATTCAGTACCGTATTTATGTCAAATGAAGCTGTCAAAGGGAATATCTTTTCAGGTGAAACAAGATGAAGATATAATCGTCCAAGACGTCTTGGACATAATTCAAGCCATGAAGGTCCAACCATTCAACATTAGGTAAATAATAACATTTGTGTAATGTTTTAAAAGACCATGTTACATTATTGTATTACGATACACTATATTAAAAATTGCATTCATTGTGTGGAATATTTAATAAATGTAAAGCATTAGAAACTAATTTGCATTGTTTGTTTCATCATGTTGCAGTGAAGGAAGTGAAACTGAACCACTTTGGCTGCAGACTCTGAGGGATGCAGAGCAGACGTCACCTGAGTCACATCAGCCACAGAATCAACATCAGTCTACCTCTCAAGTCACACCAATTCCACCAGTCTGCAACTTTGCAAAGGTTGCAGAGCGGACGTTATCATCATCATCCCGTGAGGATCTCAGCAACCATTCATCCACTGCAGAGGTTGATAAGACTACCTCAGCTAGAAGGGATGATGTTCACCCACAACAATCTGCATCATCATCCCCTGAGGATCTCAGCAACTCTTCATCGGCTGCAAAGGTTGATAAGTCTACCTCAGCCAGAAGTGATGATGTTCAACCACGACGATCTGCATCATCATCCTCCCCTGAGGATCTCAGCAACCCTTCATCGGCTGCAGAGGCTGGCAAGACAACATCAACAAGAAAGGATAATATTCACCCACAACCATCTGCATCATCATCCTATCATGACGATCTCAGCAACCCTTCATTGGCTGCAGAGGCTGATAAGACTACCTCAACCAGAAGGGATGATGTTCATCCACAGCCATCTGCATCATCATCCTCCCCTAAGGTTCTCAGCAACCTTTCATCGGCTGCAGAGGCTGATAAGACTACCTCAACCAGAAGGGATGATGTTCATCCACAAAGGCCTGCATCATCATCCTCCCCTAAGGTTCTCAGCAACCTTTCATCGGCTGCAGAGGCTGATAAGACTACCTCAACCAGAAGGGATGATGTTCATCCACAAAGGCCTGCATCATCATCCTCCAATGAAGATCTTAGCAACCCTTCATCGGCTGGCAAGACAACCTCAGCAAGAAGGGTTAACATTCATCCACAACAATCTGCATCACCATCTGCTGAGAGTAATGTAATCACCTCACCTCAGAATGCAAATGCTTCACCACTTCATCAAAAGGTATGAAAAACACGCAAAGAAGGTACATTTAGATCGATCTTTCGGTCTTTCATAATCTGTGTCAGTTTTTGCGATGGAAACACACAAAATGTGTGCACACTCTGATTTGAGCATCACGCAGATTTTTTAGTCAAACTTGCGATATTTGTCACATTGGCCACTTTGTGACACTGTATGTGGCCTCTTTTGTAGGTAACTTTATTTCTTTGTAATTGAAATGTTCCTCTTATTTCAGTTAAGTGTTCATCAAGGAAGCACTTTTCATGGAGTTATGCAGAGAATTAACGCCATGATGGCACAGCCTCTTAGTATAAGGTAAATCTATATCCTATCTGACTGCTGGAAATATGATTCTACTTTAAGTTTAATCACTTAAATTGCGTTTTGTTAATTTGTGAAACATCACGAGTGTTAAAATGCGAAATGTTGTTTCAAATGTATATGTTGTTTCTATAATTGAAAGCAATGTTAGATTATGGACTAGTAACCTGACATGCAAGTGTTTATTTTGCTTGTTTCAATCAGTGGATCCCAGCCGCCTTGGTTACAAGCTTTGAATGCGCAGCAGACGCCATCACAGTTACACTGGCCTTCGACCCCACCGGTCCCACCAACGCATGCACAACCGACCTGGTCCCCATCACAGATCCACACAACCAACAAGTAAGCTCATTAGAAACAAAATGATAACTCACAAACTCAACTACTCGAAATTATGAGGTACACATTGACAAAACCTTCGTAATTATTATTCCAATCAACAAAATTAATAGTGACTCATAAAACCTGAAATAAAAAAGACCGACTTGATCATATAGGCCTATTGTTTATATTTTAACAAAAACAAATAATTACAATACAAATACTTTTTTTTATACAGGAGACGGATGCATGAATCACAGACTCCACCACAAATCAATGCCAAGAATCAAAAGAAGGAACCCTCATCGCCAGTATCGGTTCATCTTATGCATACTCCTGGTTCTTCCCTGCCCGTGTCTGCCCCCTTACCTGCTGAATCCTCATTTATCCCAATCCTTCTGGAGAGTGAGTTGGAGGACGTGCTGAGTCAAGGATCCCACGTCTGTCTTGGAAATGGAGCATCTGGAGATGTCTTTCTCAAGAGGAAGATAGTAGATGGTTCTCTGGTAGCAGTGAAAAGACTGAAGAATGTTCAGGATCACATGAAAGCATACCAGAAGATGATCACAGAGATCAGAATAATGATTGCTGTGCAACATTTAAATGAATTCCCCAAATTTTGGGGAATCATTGATCAGAAGACTTTCGGTATTGAATTTGTGGGAGACCCAGTCACTATAACATCGAAAGACCTCTACACTGTGTTAAAGAACTCTCCTGCTAACATAGAGACGTTAGAGTGGATCCAAATATGTCTTGATATATCAAGAGGACTTCTAGCCTTACATAACGCTGGATGGTCTCATAATGACCTCCACGGCGGGAATATCATTATTTGGCGCGACATTTATAGGTGTCATAAATGGGCTGCTAAAATAATAGACTTGGGACTTGCCAAACAATTAGATCCACCCCCTCCCGCATTAAGGTTAAACTCTGCTACTAAGTCATGGTGTTATGACCACTGTCCGCAAATGCCACCAGAGGTGATAGAGGGTGTTTGTCATCATAGCGTCAAAACAGACATCTACAGTTTAGGACACTTGTTTAATGTTATTTCTGATAAAAATACAGATTTGGCTTTTATTGAGGACATTGGTGAAAAGTGTTGTGGTTTGAGTCAACGTCGGCCTTCTCTGGAATCCGTCATTCAGGATGTAGAAAGTTTCCAGACTGAGACAAGGAAGAAGATTGGACCGAAAAACACCACCAGAGGGCATGCGACACCCTAAAACTAACATATACATTGAATATTAATTGAAAGTAATAACACAACATTGTTAACTGTTTTCACGAGTATTCTTAATATCTTATCTCAAGATACACATTATACAACCAACCTGCGTAAGTTTAACCTGATTATATAGGCTATAATTGAAATTTCAGTTTGTTCAAGTTACTTATTTGTTCAATAGTAAGCTAGGCTATTTCTGTAGCCTATATATTTATATTAATATATATCCTCCCCTTGTAATCGAAGTTTGAATTGTATTTTTGAAATAATGTGTGATATCACTTGTTAATGGAAATGTGAATCCAATTCGGCTTTGTGCCACGATGTTAATTTTTAATAAACCAGTTGTTTTTCAATTCAAACATATTACCTGCAATCAGTACGAGTATGCAATTATTTTACTATACCCAAATAATTCTATTAATGCCAAATGCTTGTACTAAACACAGTACTCACTACTGGAAAAGAAATATATTTGCCTCCTTTAGGTGTTTCATGGCTAGTTCAACTTCTCTCATTACTTCCAGTTCTAATTCATCTGCTTCAGTAAGTTTAGTTATGTCATTTTTAGATAGCTGATGTACCGTGTGGGTGGAGAGGTCGGTCCGCATCTCACAATATTTATATTAATTAACAAGTGTTGATGCTCAAGGTGCTTCACAGAAATATAAAACCTCTGTAAGAATATAACACAAGTTAAACAAATCTATGACAGAATTTATAAAAATAAACAATTGGAAATTTAAACAAAATATATATCATGAACAAAATCTTGACTATATAGTACCATTAGCAAAAAAAGTCTTGACATTGTTAACAAAACACATGCTAAAAATTTAACACACACAAAGTCATGCAAGCGTCAAATGACAGAAGACAGACAAACTGTCAACATTTGACGCTCAAGGCGTTACACATAAATATAAAACCTCCAAGAAAATAAAATACACCAAAAATATAGTACAAGTTAAATAAAGCTGTAGGATTTGAGGTAGGGGGTATTAACCCAATTGTTAAAAAGATTTCTCCCTCAAAATATGTACCAACCTATAAGAAACAAGGAAAAAATACTCAAGATATGTTTTTGTGAAACGGCATGGCATCCTGACTTCTTGTGCAGATAACCTTTATACTGACTGTCGTTGGGGTACCAGTCTATTTTGTTTAAAACACAGTGATAGGGAAGCAGTGAAGAGAACATCACTTCAACAATTAATTTAAAGTACTTTCTCATGTTTACCTGTTGAAATTTTAGCATACTATTCCATGACAACCTTTCAATTGCCTTATGAAACAAAAACTCTGATTAAAAAGTAACATTTATATGAATAAAACACAGCGTTTCTGTGGGTTTATATGGATTGCCACTGAAGATTTTATTTCATTATTGTATCAAACTTATTTTATCCTGGAATAATATTAAAATTGATATTTGCTTTTAACATTCTTCTAGAAAAGAATTAATTAATAAAATAGTATGAATGTAAAATAGTAGTTATTGGCCTCAGTTATGTTTTGAATCTAGCAAGTTCTTTCTCAGAGAAAGAACCCGCTAGGTTTGCGATGCAAGGCCAGTAACTACTATTTTGCATTTATATACTACGGGTTGGTAAGCAGTTTGCAACAGCCAATTCTCTATTTATAAAATAGGGTGAGGGGTTGGTCTATACTAGAGTGAGGGTATAAGCGTCCTCTACCTCCCCAGCTGTCTTTCCTCTATCCCGCTGTTCTTGCTGTTCTTCTTAACTATTCTCCACCTCTTCTTCCCTTTCCTCCCAAATCCCCCTTTCTAGGAACACTCTGTCAGTCTCAGTTTTTAAAAAATTCGCCCTTAGCTTAGGTAGGGTTAGAGGCGCCTGACCCCTGGAAAGGTCAAAACATCAATGATGTCACGAGGGGTACATATACACAGATCCCCTGGTGACGGGAAAGGCGTATCCCCATACCTCGGTTTGGGTTCTGGCTTGGTGCTCTGTCTTTTTCTACATTGTACCTGTTTCTTTTTCCTCTCTGGGTAGGTAGAGCTCATAAACCTTGGATGGCTGTATACCTAGGAGATGGACAACTTTGATTCAAAACCTGGGCAGGTGGAGCCCAGTAGCCTTGGTTGACAATCCTCCAAGAAGGACAACTGTTATTTCAAACCCGGGCAGGCAGAGCTCGTCAGTCTTGGTTGACAGTCTACCTTCAATTGGGGTGGAGACAGTTCTTTCTGTCTTGATACGGCTTGTTTACCCCTCCCAGTCTTATTTGTGCTGTGAAGAGACCAATGTAATACCTTGTCTTGTTTCAGTGCGAGGGGCTGGTTTTTCCATATTTAAGTGCCTATGTTTGCTCCTTTATTTCCTGTTCTCTATGCCTCTTGTTTCGACAACATCTGACTTACCACTCTGAAGGGTACAGGTCAAAAACACGCTGCAGGTCGTGGCCGCCCGACAGCACAGGATCCCGAACTTGGTGGTAATGCATCAAGAGGCTGATCTATCAGCGGGTGTATAATGCTGGAGTAGCTGTACTGCCATGGACATGCATGGATGGCGGTCCATGCATCTATTTCCAGTTGCTTTCACGAGGCCATCAGAGTGCCTCTGCTGTTTTGGCAGACGGGTTCGTTAAGTCTCTCTATGTCCTTCTTGGCGGGTATCGAACAGGTTTTGGAGATCAGCAAACTTGGGCCGTTAGCCGGCCCTTCTAAGTTTCAATCAATTATGTCAGTACAATCTAATGCAACACGTTTTCAACCTGCATATAAAACCCCGCCTTCTAGGGCTAAAATATCTAAAGCCCTACATTTAAGTTTTGCCAATGTAAGAGGGGTTAGGGGAAATTTCACCGCGATTCAATCTTTCCTGCAGCTGAATTCCCCAGACCTCCTTGCTTTATGCGAGTCTCGCCTAGACAACAGTATAATGTCTACATCACAGACAGTACCTGGCTATGTCATACATAGACTTGACGCTCCACCGGGTCATGGACTTTGTGTTTTTGCAAAGGACACCCTTCCCCTTAGCCGTGAGATCTCGCTTGAGGATGTGACACATGAATATGTTGTGAAGCATTCTGTAAATTCCAGAACTCGCCCGATAGCTTCACGAGCCTATTTAATTCTTTGTGGATTAACTTGTATATTACGTAATAATCTCTTTATATACGGGCCACTTTGCCATGCTCGGCGCAGTTGGTTTGAGGGAACCGTCGACAACGCACTCTTGTTACTTCGTCATCTTTATGTTTCACTATTAAAAATGTGAGTTTTAGTTTCTTTAAATAAATTATTTTGAACAGAAATTTGTTTCACAAGTTTCATCATTTAGTTGTCCATTCTCAAATGATCCCAGAAAACATAATAAATGGTGGAAGATCCGGGTAGGGGACCGAATAGGAGGATGATCGCCAGTATGTATCTCGTGCCCAACACCTGTATAAAAACCTGGAGAATCTCCTTTTAACTGAAAAATATCCAAATATTGACCAACCAAATCTGTTAACTCGTTTACATCTTTAACAGATAAATGACTGGTATTCAAATTTATTTGGGACAACAATTTTTGTTCTCTCTCACGTGTAGATCTTGATTCATTCGCCATTTCTTTTGGTTCATCAGTTTGAATACTGTTTATTTGTGCAATACTAGTATCTTCGTTGCATCAAACTGACGTACAGAGTGTGGATTTATCGGTGAGAAAGTACCTAGTTTAGTCTGTGGATACAATACAATAAGTTCATCTGTTACATTCATAACTAGTAAGTTTATACTACTATCACTAGTTAATAGAGACACAGTGTTTGCAACCAATACGCCTAAAGCTGAAATATGTCTTCCACCATGACAAAGTCCTGTAGAGCCAATGATACGTTGACCTGAAATCTTTGCAATTATTACACACTGTGAATGAGGTGCGATCTTTTGCTTGTCTTTCACTCTCATTTGTGTTGGTTTTTGCAAGTGAATTTTACCAGATCCACAGTCAATGACTGCCTTATGTAACTCAAGAAACTGTGTGCCCAATATAATATTGGTACTGAGGTTTCTAGCTACTCTGAATAAAACTGTCAAAGAAACACCTTCTATCGATAACGGCAAAGTAATTAACCCCGTAACTTGCAAGTGACCACTATTAGCAACAGTTATAGTTCCGACAACTGTGTTTCTTCCACTGATACTGATAAAGATGGAAAGTTAGTGTGAAACCAATCATGATCAATGACATTTATATCTGCACCGGTGTCAATTAAACATTGAACCTTCTTATTGTCTATTTCTGCAGTTACTATGTTAGACTGGGTTAATTTTGTCTTGAATTGATCTTCATGTGAAACATTACTAACTTGTTCAGTTTTAAAGGGCAAATATTCACTACACCGTTCAGAACTATCTTTACTTTCCCCACCCTTAGGTATCTGAACAAATTTCCTTCTTTTCCAAAAAGATGGGGGAGCTAGTTTAACTGTTGGCCATTGATGTCATATTTGGCATAGCACTTTCTCCATCTGTGGCCAATTCTACCACAACGATAACAATGGAATGAACGAGTTCCATAATTGGTACGGTAGTATTGCCACTTGCATGTTGATTTCTAGGCCTGGGCTGATTGAAATTTTCAGCTGAAGTATTTCTGGAATTTGCATTTAATTCCAGGTTTTCTACCTTGGCTTTTAAATCTTTAACAATGCCAACTAGAGTATCTAATTTGGATTCCAACATCTGACCAGAATTTACAGTATGTACACTGTTACACTCGGGTTCTTTTGCTGTAAGCTGTACTGACACGTCTAAACGAGCTGCATTCAATGCTTCCCGGAATGATTTAGGTTCTTTAGAAAACACAAAAGCTCGAATTGACGGGATTAAACCACGTACAAACAATGACAACTGTTCGGACTCCGACTTCTTAATCTGCTTACACAAATGCATAATATCACAGGCATAATCGTCTAAAGTCTCTGTGGCGAGCTGTTTACGAGCTAGTAGTTTTGTTTCTACACCCCAACGCCATGAATCTCCCTCAAAGTGTTTTTTTAAGATACTGTGAATCTTATCAATAGTATCTTTCTCACTAGACGGAATAGATTCCAGTAATACTCTGGCATGACCATCTATTAGGGTCTGGAAAGCCACAACTTTTTTTGTATCTGTATAATCTCGCAACACAGCAATTTCTTAAAATTTTTCCACAAAAGAATCTAAATCTTCTTCTATGGAGCCCGTATATTTTATTTTAATAGTCGACAAATCATATTTGAACGCCATTTCTGGTTTCTTTTCCGAATCAACTTCCGTCATGTCAGTAAGAAATACAACATCACAATACAGTATATTACAACACAGAAAATACAAAGAAATTCATACAGCTTGTTGTCAGCTACCAAAAAATCATACAATATTTATGTTGTCAGTATCACCTATTTACATGTTTAGTTACCTATAAGGCAAGGGCAGCCAGTCCTTGGGTGTTGCCCGCCGACAACGCCGATTTCCATGATTGCGGATCTTCCACCATTTATTATGTTTTCTGGGATCATTTGAGAATGGACAACTAAATGATGAAACTTCTCCTCATATTCAGGCTGAGATTCGAAAACAAGTGAGCAACATGCTAAACGATAATATTATACGAGAGTCTACCAGTAGTTGAATTTCCAGTGTGTATCGTGCCTAAAGCTGGTAAAAACGAGTATCGATTTGCAATTGATTTTCGTAAACTCAATGAAATCACTGCTAGAGACAATTTTCCATTGCCTAATATCAATGATACCTTAGATACTTTGGGTTTGGCTAATCCCCAGTATTTCTCTACACTTGACCTTGCCTCAGGATACTGGCAAATTGGCCTTTCAGAAGAATCCAAACAAAAGACAGCATTTATTGTTCAGGATGGACTTTATGAATTCCAACGGATGCCATTTGGTCTCCACAATGCTCCGTCAACATTTCAGAGAGCAATGCAAGAAATTTTTAGAGGATTGAATTGGAAATTTGTTCTCGTATATTTGGATGATTTGATTATTTTTAGTCAAACATTAGATGAACATTTGTTGCATTTGAGACAAGTTTTTGATTGTATTAGACAAGCTGGACTGAAGCTAAAACCAAAAAAGTGTACCTTTGATCAAGAACAAGTGAAGTATTTTGGACATATAGTAGATAAACACGGTGTTTCTACAGACCCAGATAAAGTTCAAATTATCAAGGATTATCCAGCTCCTACTAAAGTGTCACAAATACGTTCCTTTTTAGGATTAGTAGGTTATTATCGGAAGTACATTAAGAACTATTGCAAAATTGCTGAGCCTCTTGTTAATCTAACACGCAAAAATACATCTTTTGTTTGGACTGCAATTTGTCAAGATGCATTTGAAGAGCTCAAACAAAAATTGCAAGAGCCTCCTGTCTTAGTTTATCCGAGATTTGATGGAACAGAATTTATTTTGCAAACAGACGCTGGTAATGTTGGTCTAGGTTTTATCTTGGCCCAACAGCAAGGTGGTGAAGAAAAGGTTATCTGTTTTGGAGGTAGAACACTAAGCAAGGCGGAAAGAAAATACAGCACCACAGAGCTGGAAGCATTGGCAGTAGTTGAAGGTATTAAGAAGTATGCTCCTTATTTACAACACTCGGTAAAATTTTAAGTGGTTACTGATCATTGTGCCTTAAAATGGCTTTTTGGCAAAAAACAAGAAAATGGTCGTCTTGCAAGATGGGCTCTTAAGTTACAGTCCTATCAATTTGATGTAGTTCATGTTTCTGGACGTCAAAACTCTAATGCAGATGCCCTAAGTAGAGTAAGTTCAATGATTCCTTGTACTGATTGTAATCACTGTCATGTTACATCATCGTGTAACTTTTCCGAAATACAAATGGATTTAGTTTGGGACCCTTCGGATTTAGATGAAATTGAACCTGATGTTTTCCAGGATCCCAGATGCTCGACAAATGAGCCTGTTGTCAATATTGTCAGAAACTCAAGATATAAAAAAAACAGACGACATGTAAATAATGGTGATCCAGTCAAACCAAATGTGCCACCGTTCCCAAATGAACTTGGGCTAGACCAATTGGATGTGACACTCTTGCCCAATTTTAGTTATCAGGACAAGTCATTGAGAGAACATAAACATGATCTAGTTTCTAAGTTACAGGTGTTTCGAGATGTTTCAAAACGTCAACTTGAGGAAAACCAAGTAAAAATGAAAGAACGGTATGATGAAAATTCCACAAATGTAGACTATCAGGTTGGTGATCTTGTATGGATTTATACACCGGTGTCCCAGAAAGGATTGTCAAAGAAATTAATGAAATTTTGGGCTGGACCATATCTGCTTGTACAACAAACAGGCCCAGTGAATTTTCGAGTTCAGAACATACAGAATAATAAATTGGTCTCGTCACCAATACATGTAAATCGTATGAAGTTTGTCTATGACCGATACGTTCGCCCAAACAATGACATTTTCCCCACTGATCCTAAACAACAAATTCCATTAGATGACATGGTACAAGAAGATTTACCTGATGATTCGTTCATACCATTGAAAGCTAAACAGGGAAATAAGAAACCAATTCAAATTGTTCCTGGAATAGTCCAGAATTCTTCAGAAAATGTCGAGTTTCAGATAGAGCGTATTCTCAGAGGCCGGTATAGAAATAATCAACTTCAGTATTTAATAAAATGGCGAAATTTCCCAAGTAAACATAATTCATGGGAACCAGTGGAAAATTTAAATCCCGCAAGTCTTGATTACTTGAAAGAAAACCCTGTTCGAATTACTGGTAAAAAAAAACTAAAAAAAAATATATATATATATATATATATATATATATTGAACGTCCACTGTATAACCATGTAATAATTTTGTTAAATTATTATTATTGGATTGGACGTATGTTGTGAATGGTTTAATTATAGAGATTCATGCAGTAACGTTGTCAGTATCACCATTTAGGAGTTAAAAAAAGGGGGTCTGTTATGTTTTTGTACGTAAAGCATTCGTTTGATGTATTCCTTGTAATGTTGGTCATCTATGTATTTGTTGATATATACCGAGAAATAAAATAGAAATAGAAATAGAAATTATGATATGTGAGATAATTTATTAGTCCAGCTCTGATGTCAAGCCAGCATCTGGAGGAAACAAGGACGGTTGTGTGAGAGTGAACCCAGGAGAGAGTGTGATGAGAGATGTGGAAACCACCCTTGGAGTTTTGGCCAGACTCTTCCTCCAGACGAAGGATCGGAGCGCGGATTCTGCTGAGCATCAAACCAAGACGGATGTCGAGTTGGACAAATGAGTTTATATAAATAAAACAAAAAATCATAATTTTGTAAAGTTGTTATATTGTTTATAATTAATTGGCAGGCGCCAATTTTGTTAAAGAGGGGGCGTATGTTGTGAAGCATTCTGTAAATTCCAGAACTCGCCCGATAGCTTCACGAGCCTATTTAATTATTTGTGGATTAACTTGTATATTACGTAATAATCTCTTTATATACGGGCCACTTTGCCATGCTCGGCGCAGTTGGTCTGAGGGAACCGTCGACAACGCACTCTTGTTACTTCGTCATCTTTATGTTTCACTATTAAAAATGTGAGTTTTAGTTTCTTTAAATAAATTATTTTGAACAGAAATTTGTTTCACAAGTTTCATCATTTAGTTGTCCATTCTCAAATGATCCCAGAAAACATAATAAATACATGTGCTTTCGCCTTGCACTTTTACATTCCACTATGTATCTCTACTTTCTTTACCGCTCACCCTCATCACAAAATAGTGTTATCTTTGATGCTATATCCAACAGCATTGACCTGGCACTTTCTCGTCATCCTACTGCAGAGATCATGGTTTTCGGTGATTTTAATGTTCATCACAAGGAATGGCTGGTCCATTCCAACAGCACAAATGCTTCCGGTGTCAGTGCTTTCAATTTTGCTTTGTCTCATGACCTTACTCAGATCATCTCGGCACCTACCCGTATACCTGATCATGTCACTGATAACAGGTATCTTCTTGATTTGCTTTCTCAGTGAACGTCAGATCTCTGTTGTGCACGAGGGCCATTCCTCCTCCACCCGTTGTATTAATGCAGGTGTCCCGCAGGGTTCTGTCCTGGACCCGTCACTATTTTTACTATTTATCAATGACCTGCCTGACTCTGTCTCATCACAGTTGGCCATGTATGCAGATGACTCAACAGTGTATACTGCATACCCTGGTCCCTTGTCTGCTGCATCCTGTGCTCAAGCCAGTACTGTTCTCAACCTTGACATAGAGAATGTCATTAACTGGGGGTAATGACTGGCTTGTCACCTTCAATCAAAAGAAGACTCAATTGTTGTCTTTGTCCAGGTCCAGATCCCCACATTGTTCTACCTTGGCAATGAATTCAATACCATTGCAGGAGCTCACTGACATCCGGCTGCTTGGTCTTGATCTCACCTCCAACCTCTCCTGGGACAGGTACATTCGTAGTATTGCCAAAAGGGCCTCGCAGCGCGTAGGCTGCTTATATCGTGCGCGGCAATATCTTCCTCCATCTGTTATGCTCTACTTGTATAAGTCCACAATACGTCCTGTCATGGAATACTGCTCCCATATTTGGGCTGGTGTTCCAGCTTGTCATTTGGCCCTGCTTGATGGTATACAGCGACGTATTGCAAATTTAGTTGGACATGACTTGGCTTCATCTCTGGAACCCCTATCTCTCCGTCGCTCTGTAGCCTCATTGAGCCTCTTTTACAGATATTATAATGGTAGGTGCTCCAAAGGACTTTCACTGGTTGTTCCACCTAACCGTACCTTTGGCCGCACCACACGTTTCTCTGCTCATTCTCATTCTTATACTGTATCTGTCCCCAAAGCAAATACCTGGCGGTACTCATCCAGTTTCTTTCCACGTACTGCCTTACTTTGGAATTCATTACATGTATCCTGCTTCTCTGCCACCTATAAACTGTCTCAATTTAAACGCAACATCAATATTCATCTTTCTACTTTTTGATTTCTTCTTCTCTTACCCACTTTCCCCTATTTAGCCTTCACCTTGAGTGGCCTGTAGGCCTTGTGATTGGCAACTACTCATAAAAAAAGTACAAAATATATTTATACATCCAACTAACATTAACAACATATTTCATGGCTTAGCAGGGATTTTGGATTGTATAATGCCAAAATGTATTTCTGTAAATGATACAGTAGATCTAATGCTCTTGAACAAGTTCTGCTTGTAGATGTGAAGCATCATCTTAAGATATAGTAAGATTTGCGATGACATGTATTGAAATAATGCCTTTTGAGTAGTAATGGTTCTGAGAAGAACCTTTGGTTAACTCAACATTTCGATCTGTATATGCTTTGATCATCTTCTAGGAGAATGCGGAATGCTGGTGCAGGAGGCTTAAGTAGCTCGGTGGAGGAGTCCTGATCACTAGATCTTTGGGCTTGCTTGTGCCATTCTTGTAAATGTAGCTATTACCTTTAAAAAAATTAAATACATTTATAATTAATTATGTGTGAAATAACAAATGTATTATTACACAATTTGTTTATAGAAAGTGAAAGATAATATTGTAACAAATTACGCACATCATACAAAATACAAACAACGCACAAATTATGCTTGAGTTCCAAAATTGTAATAATAATAATAATAATAAAGATTTTTAGCGCGCACATATCTATCCTGCTGGGCGCTCAAGGCGCGGAAACAAAGAAAAAACATGAATACAAACAATATACAATGATAGCATAGGGGAAAAATAAATAAATTATGTACCGAGATACATGTACCTACAATGCAATTACAAATATACATCATCTTTGAAGAGTTGTGACATAAGATGAGTTTTAAGCATCGACTTAAATCTGGTTATACTATGACAAGATTTGAGTTTAGTTGGAAGATGATTCCAGAGTCTCGGAGCTGCGACAGAAAATTACCTATCACCCCAGTTCCGTTTTGAAGTTGGTTCCTTTAGGAGTGACATGTTGCTGGAGCGCATATTGCGTGATGGAGTGTAGACTTTAAGCAGTTCAGAAATATAAATTGGAGCAATGTTATTAAAAGATTTGTGAACAATTAACATAAGTTTAAAAACAATTCTCTGTGAAACAGGAAGCCAGTGCAGTTCTTTCAAGATTGGCGTGATATGGCATGACTTTCTGGACAAAGTCACAACACGAGCTGCTGTGTTTTGTATGTACTGAAGACGAGATATTTGATTCTGCGGGAGACCGTAAAGGAGAGCATTCCCGTTATCGAGCCGTGATGTGACAAACGCATGTATAATTTGTTCAGCAGCACTTTTATTCAAGTATTTCCTAATTCGGCTTATATTTCTGATATGAAATGATGATATGCGAACAATGTTGGAGATATGTGGTTTTAAAGTCATTGTCGAGTCAAATATAACACCCAAATTACGTGCATGTAATGAGGGGGTTATCTGCGAGTCACCAATTGTAATAAATGGAAGAGAAACTTTAGACAATTGCTGACGTGATCCAAATAGAACAAATTCTGTTTTTTCATCATTCAATTTCAGGAAGTTTTGTCTCATCCAACTTCGAATCTCTTGAATACATTTCTCCAGTGTTTTAATGCAGGAATCGGCAGGTTCTTGAGAAGATTTAAAAGTAACATAAAGCTGCGTGTCATCAGCGTAAACATGGTAATTTAAATTATACTTCAAAATGATATCACGAACTGGAAAGGTATAAACAGTAAACCACTGTGGGCCGAGTACAGAGCCTTGGGGTACAGAATAGTCAAGAATAGCAGGCTCGGAGATAGCGTTACCAATACAAACATGCTGAGGCCTATTTAAAAGGTAGGACTTACACCAATCCAGGGCTGTGTCATGTATTCCAAGATGATATTGAAGGCGGGAGAGAAGGATTTTATGATCGACCGTGTCAAAAGCGGCGCTTAAGTCTAACAAAACTAATGCAGTGATTTTCCCCTCATCCATGGCAGATAAAATGTCATTGTTGACGCGAAGAAGAGCAGTTTCCGTTCCATGAAATGGTTTGTAGGCTGACTGAAATGTGTCCGACAGGTTATTAGCACGAACATGGTCAGAGATCCGTGATGAAACAACTCGCTCGATTGCTTTTCCAAGGTACTTTAAATTCGCTACTGGTCGGTAATTTTAGAAAACTTCCTTGACCAAATTGGGTTTCTTTAGGAGTGGTTTAACATGAGCAACCTTCTGGCTATTAGGGAAACAACCGGAAGAAAGAGATCTGTTTACAATAATTGTGATATACTTAGCAAACACATCAATATTTTGTTTTATTAGCGAAGTTGGCACTGGATCAAGTTCACATGATTTTGATGGCGATTTCATGATGAGTTTCTTGATCTCCGTAACACTAGTTGGCTCAAACATGGACAGTCTACATTGTGGATCCTTGCGTGATGGTGTTTGTGATAGAATGGCAGGTACTGAGGGGAAAGAACGACGGATATTCTAAATTTTTGTGACAAAAAAGTTTGAAAAAGCATTTGCGAGGTCCTGATCGGAGTGTGTAGATGGAAGCACTGCAGCTTTGGGTTTATGAAGCAGCTTTTCAACAATGTTAAAGAGTTTTTTCTGATCACCAGAGCTATCTTCCACAAGAGATGAGTAGTGAGTTATTTTTGCTTGATTAATCATGTTTTTCACATATCACGTTGGTTACAGTATTCTTGCCGATGTACTCCAAGTTTCCCATTGTCACGCCATATTCGCTCAAGTTGACGGCGGATTTTCCTTGCAGCACGGATATCATCATTGAACCAGGGTGATTCAGATTGTAGTTTAACAGTTCGAGTTTTTTGCGGAGCATGATCATCCAAGATGTTACGGACAGTAGATTCAAATAGACTGACACAAGAATCCAGCTCACCATCTTCAAGGTTTACATTTTCCAGTTGAGATTCAACATCATGACATAAATCTTTAATATTTACTTTTTTCCAGTGGCGAGTTCACATGATTTTGATGGCGATTTCATGATGAGTTTCTTGATCTCCGTAACACTAGTTGGCTCAAACATGGACAGTCTACATTGTGGATCCTTGCGTGATGGTGTTTGTGATAGAATGGCAGGTACTGAGGGGAAAGAACGACGGATATTCTAAATTTTTGTGACAAAAAAGTTTGAAAAAGCATTTGCGAGGTCCTGATCGGAGTGTGTAGATGGAAGCACTGCAGCTTTGGGTTTATGAAGCAGCTTTTCAACAATGTTAAAGAGTTTTTTCTGATCACCAGAGCTATCTTCCACAAGAGATGAGTAGTGAGTTATTTTTGCTTGATTAATCATGTTTTTCACATATCACGTTGGTTACAGTATTCTTGCCGATGTACTCCAAGTTTCCCATTGTCACGCCATATTCGCTCAAGTTGACGGCGGATTTTCCTTGCAGCACGGATATCATCATTGAACCAGGGTGATTCAGATTGTAGTTTAACAGTTCGAGTTTTTTGCGGAGCATGATCATCCAAGATGTTACGGACAGTAGATTCAAATAGACTGACACAAGAATCCAGCTCACCATCTTCAAGGTTTACATTTTCCAGTTGAGATTCAACATCATGACATAAATCTTTAATATTTACTTTTTCCAGTGGCGAGTAGTTACAGAAATGGTAGGTATGGGAGGTTTTTTAAGGTTCAAATTTACCATGATTGCATAATGATCAGATAAGCCAGGATGAATAGTTATATTCGAGATAAGAGGTGAAGTATTTTCACGCGTTATCATGAGGTCAAGACAGTGACCATACCGATGAGTGGGTGCTGTGATGTGCTGTATAAGTCCATGAGCAGAGAGCAGATCTTTAAACTGATTTGCATAATTGTTTGAAATAATGTCCATATGAATGTTAAAATCGCCGGTTAAAATAATGTCAGATGGGTGTAAGAGATAATCGACAATTAATTTTTCAAATTCCTGCAGAAAACTGGAGAAGTTTACATGTTTACCATCAACATCCCTTTCTGGTCGATAAATATTAACAAGGCGAACAGATCTAGAGTTGCACGTTACCTCAGCATGCAGAGATTCAAATGTTAGGTAGTCAATGTTAACACTTTTCATGCTGACAGATAAACTAGACCTAAAGAGTAGTGCAACCCCTCCACCGGTCTTTATTGGTCTGGGGATATGATGGAGAGAGTAGCCAGCAGGAGTACACTCACGGGTTAGCAAGTCATCATCAGGTTTAAACCATGTCTCGGTTATGGCAACAAGATCCAAATTGTTTTGAAGTACAAAGTCAACAAATTCATCCGTTTTGTTACACAGCTGAAGTTTAGACTCATCGTGAACATTTGGAGTTGAAGTTATGCCAATGTCGCTTGTTGATGTGGTTGAGTTCACTGCTGGGGGTTGGTAAGGCTGGAGTGCTAGTTGTGTAAGTCTGCCCATTCTACGGCGACCAGCTGTTTTACCTCTATGTGTGCGGCGGTATGTTTGGGGTTGATTAGCAAGTATTCCAAGACAGTTCAATTGACTCAATGCTGAATAAGATAAAGCTACATCAGTGCATGGAGCATTGCGAAAATTGAGTAGTTCATTGCGGCTGTAGGAAATTTTATGGAGCTGAGTGGCGTTTGTGGGTGTGTTGATCAGTGTTTCAGGTCCATGGTTTGGGTTTATGTCACCAGAAATTAAGAGTCCCAGGTGAAAGGTGGCAGATGAATTATCATAGTATGATATAGGACGTCTCAAGAATTTAAGATGGCGGATTTTAGGTAAACAATCTGTAGATTGCAGCTTGTAGCCATCTACTGATGAGTCATTGAGACACAATGGTCTGGATAGCAGGAGTAGAATAAACAGGATGTAGACCTCCATTGTCTGATCACAAAGTTGTTGATCCAAACAAAAGGCTTGTGGTCAAGCTACAGGTTGTAATCTCTAGCTACAGGTTATGATCTAAATCAGAGTTGACTGCACAAATAAAATGAAGATCCAAAATGTGTATACACTCAACAGTAAAATCTTACTGCACAATCAGACCAAAAAAAAACAGTTTTTTACTTATTATAAGAAAACAAATGTACAAATACTCACATAAAACGTCCAGTAGATTCCAGGTGTAATAAGAAATCCACTAATATAAAAATGAAGACAAACTTGTAGCTACAAAACACTTACTTAGCACAAAAACTGGAGAGCTGTTATGAGTGGCTGCTTGTAAGGCGCTCAGTCACAGACAATTTTGTCATTATCTGGGGCTAAAAAAATTAAAACGTCGCTAAAAACCTGCTAAAAAACGAGCAACGAATAATGACCGTGAGGTCACATGAAACATATAGACAATGACTACGAAGGCTGACTAAACTGGTGTGCAAGGTAAAGTCAAAACCTTAAAAGGTGGACTCAACGGGTTGTGCAATATTGAGTCGACCAGGCGTGTGCATGGTTTAGTCAGAGCCTAGGGGGTCTCCCCTTATATGTTTCGACTAGTTGGCTCTAGTCATCATCAGAAGACTAAATAAAAGTGAATGCAAGTAAGACTAATTGCGGTGACACCATGTGGAATCTCAATTGAGTAGTAATTAGTTCTGAAAAGAACTGGTGGTACAACTCGACGTTTCGATCAGTATGCTCTGATCGTCCTCAGGAGAATGCCGGACTCTGGAAAATGCTGCTGCTTAAGTAGACTGCTGGAGGATCATCCCAAAAGTGAATGCAGTGGCTTTTATCTTGTGTTGGAAGATCTTGTTGTAGGCAGGAGCTGTGAAGTGTGTCGGCTGTGTGAAGTGAAGTGTGTCGGCTGTTGTTCATGGTGGATGGTTGGCTCTGTTGGAGTGTTGTTTTTCAGATGCTGCTGATGTTGAAGCTGATGTCTTGTGGTACTGTGTTGTGCTTGTTGATTTCTCCGGCTTCTCTGACGCGGCGGTGGTACCAATTCTTGACTGGAGCGATGAGTGTGGTGTTGTCCCATTGGATGGTGTGGTTCTCGTTGTATGCGTGTTTGATGATGGCTGACTTGTCTACTTCCCCTCTTCTCCCATGGGCTTTGTGTTCCTTGAGCCTTGTTGGAATTAGGTCTCTGCCAGTCTCTCCGATGTATACTTTACCACATTCACAGGGAATGCGGTAAACACCGGGTCGGCTGGCAGGGTCTTGTCTGTCTTTGTATGTGTGAAGCGTTGATTGAAGTTTGCTGGAAGAGGTGTGGTACACTTTGATGTCTGCTTATCGTAGAATACGTTGGTTCTTGTGTGATGTTGGGCCAATGTATGGGAGGATGGCAACGGTGTTGTTTGCTGTGTCTTGTTTGTTGTCTTGTTGTTGTGGCTGTTTTGTAGTGTCTCTTGTGATCTTGTATCCGTTGGACTTGAGAACTTAAAACTTGTAGCTTTGCATGGTGAAGAGGATAAGTAAGACTAATTGCGGTGACACCATGTGAAATTCTGTATTGAGTAGTTATTAGTTCTGAAAAGAACTGGAGGTTACAACTCGACGTTTCGATCAGTATGCTCTGATTATCTTCAGGAGAATGCCGGACTCTGGGAAATGCTGCTGTTTAAGTAGGCTGCTGGAGGATCACGTGATGAACTTGAGAACTTGTTTGACATGTTGGAGTTCTTGTTGTAGGTGTTTGTTGTCGCTGATGGTGTATGCTCTTGTATTAGGGTGCGCTGAATTGATGACTTGACTGGTGGTGGATGGAATGATCTGCATGAAGGTAGCGGTCTGTGTGTGTTGGCTTGCCGTATACGGAGTGTCCCAAAATGTCGTCTGGTAGCCTCGTGATGTTGACGTCAAGGAACGGGAGCGACTCAGACTTTTCTGTTTCCATGGTGAATTTGATGTCCGGATGATGGTGATTGAGGTGATAGAGAAATTATTGTAGCTTGTTGGAGTTGTGTGGCCAGATGATGAAGGTGTCGTCAACATAGCGGAGCCAGAGTCTTGGTTTGTGGGTTGCAGATTGAAGAGCTGATTTTTTTCGAATTCTTCCATAAATAGGTTTGCTAGGACCGGGGATAAATAAAGCTATAAAATAACTGATAAAAGTAAACAATTGAAAAGCTGTTCTTGTTTTCAAATGTATTAACAAAATGACTCCTTTGTATATAACAAATCTATTCACACCATTTACACAGATTCGTGAAACGAGACAATCCACTCATATGACATTGAAGGTTCCTTTTACAAAAAGGAATGCTGTAAGTATGTTGAATTAGTTTTTAGTTTTGCTGTAACTGGTACAATTATATGAAATAATTTGCATGTACAATTGAGAACCATTGAGGAATTGGGTTTTTAAAAGACTTTCTATTTACTTACCATGGCCCCAAGTATTGTATATTGTATATCACTAAATGAATCATAAGCAGGTCTTGGTCACTCCTTTCTATTTTGATTGGTTTGTACATGCCAAAGATATGGAATGGTATTTTTAACTATGTAAATTTGACTGTTTTCAGCCCACCGGCTGCTTTGTCAGATTTTAATAAACCATCAATAATAATATAACGGGACGCAATTGAACAATCAGGCTAAAATATGGCTCTAATTAAATAGTCCCGCTTCGAGAGATGTTCTTTTCAGACGATGGTCTTTAAATCAGCCTTGAGGCGTTATTTTAAAGAAATGCGGCAAATGTTATATTTATACAACAAACTATATAAAACATAATTTCCATGTTCGACTGTTCGTTTTAAGGTACGGTACATCTGTCCGCTCTATACAGGCCTACATCTTTCATCTGAGACAGGCATTCAACGTTTAAAATCAGGTAAGTTATTTACACAGTACGAACAGTCTGTGCATGGAGTAGGGAAGATCAGTATGTCAAATACTACAAAGAAGTGATAACTGATCGCACACGCTGCATTCATGAGCTGATTAAGAAGAATGCCCTCCCTCGCTTCAGTTGCCCACGGTCAAAAGTCAAGACAAAACAAGCGGGTAAACTCTCATTACTCAAGAATAATGTTGCTCTGTTTTCTCACCTGTACATCGTGACTGCACAGAGAGAGTGACATGAGTACATTCTTCAGCCATGAGAACCATCATTTCCTCCCTTCATTATCTGATGGTGGTAAATTGTGTTGAGGGAAAGAAATCTGATCTTTTGAACATTCTGGCCAAGGACACCCAGAGTGATCCTCCTGATTCCATTGACGTGAAGTTGCTTGATGGAGCTACTGTGGTGCACTTGCTCCCCACGACAAACGTTGTGACATTTGATGAGTATGCCGATAAGGTCGTTGTTCCACACACCATAAAACAACTGGAAAAATCCAAAAGAGTTGATGTAGTATGGGACACATACATCTCCAGCAGCATACAAAAATCCACTAAAGAAAAACAGAATGGATTCACTTTAAAATTTCGGGTAAATGTTGGTATCATGTACTAAATAGTAATTTAAAAAATGTATAATCTACAAGGATTTCAGTATACAAAATTCTCATATAGGGCTGATATTCGTGCTTCGTGAAGCACATTAGCTCTAGTTCTTTCTCTCTGTCCTGTTAAGGTCTCAACTGCAGCCACGATTCTGGCCCGTAGGTCATTGATGTCTCTGGGCGGTGACGTGTAAACTTTGTCCTTAAGATGCCCCCACAAAAAGAAGTCACAGGGCATGAGGTCCGGGGACCTTGGTGGCCACTCAATCTCATGGTTCAAAGCAATTACTCTCATGTTAAAAAGGTGCCTTAGTCTGTTCCTAACGATAATCCGCCGATGAGGTGGAGCTCCATCATGGGCTCACCATAATCGCCGGAACACCCCGCCTTCTTGTTGCTCGAAGTGTTCCTGTAACTGTGGAACGATTTCGTTGTCAATCATCTCAAGGTACCGTTCCCCATTAAGATTGCCTTTGCATTCTATACGGATACCATTGGATGTCCAGTCGCACAATCTTGTTGAATGATGAAGGTGAGATTGCTAATCCGTTCCTCCTGACAGAAACATGAGGGTCTCTTTGCAGCAACTCACGGACTGCCCTGATGTTCTCATTCGATCGGGCCGTTCTTCGTCGACCAGAACGACCCTTGTTGAGGTTTAAACTTATACCCTCCCTACGGTACTTCCTAATGTTCTTCCAAATTGTTGACTTTGCGGGAACAGCACGGTCTGGAAATCGCTCTGCAAATTCATCAGCGACTTGCTGAAGGCTTCCAGTTCTCATCCACTCAGTCACAACGAAAACACGCTGCTATGTTGTGAGTTGCATCTTGCAAGGTTTTAGGTTTTCTGAGCAAGTGGACCGCTTTTGAGACTTTTAAAGGGGTATGATAAAATTGGCATGCGGGCCAACATTGCGTAATTTAGGGTCACAAAAGCCCTGCACTGGGCAGTCTTGGTTTAACACCAAAACATCCATCTGGTGCAAAGCCATTTCTGACATGGTCCGTTGCACAACTTTGTGCTCAGTCATCCGTGATGGTAGCATGGATTTCTTGGTGTCATAAGAAAGAGGACATCATTAAGTAACAGATGGTGGTTACCATTTTAAACAAAATTGAGCAATATCTGAGAAATAAACAGATTAATCTCGGTTTCCTTTTTTTTTAAAGACACCCTGTATATCATGGCGCGCTATCTTCAAATTGGCTAAGCCACGGCTATGCCCTCAGACCATGACGTGGCTTGCAGTTTGAAAACTGGGCTAAGTATTAAAATAGTAATTTGGCGTGTGATATTCACAATGGCTAAGCCAATTCGGCCATGATGTGGTTTGCTGTTTGCATACAAGTAATTAATTAATATTATGACGAGCAAATTAAAAATAATTGAAACTCAATTTAACTGCTGTATTCTTGAACACGGTTTATAGGTACATAGGCCTTTAGATCATCTGGTCCGCAAGGCTCTGGTATTAGGTGAGAACACACTTAGGATAATCATGAACATTATTTCTAGGGAAAATTACAACCGTCAACAAGGTCGTGTCATAGTTACGACCTTGTTGCAAACATGGATTTTGCTCACTTGCAACATGGTCGTATCTTTTTACAAAGTTGAACAGGCAAAGCTTATGGAAGAAGATGCGACGTTGTTGCACCCAACTGTTTTAATGTTGCAAATTTATGCAGTATTGCACATTATGACCTTGTTACATTTTATAGATACGACCTTGTTGTTCTAACAGGACGACAACAAAAATACCATTTTGGTTATTGGTTTAATTATCAATCTTATGTCTTTTAATGCCCACAAAATCAAGAGTATAGAGCTGAACACACAAACCGGATTTCAGCAAGCTCCAACAGGTCATGCGCAAGAACCACACATCCCACGTACCGACAAACTAAAATAGTATGGGCGTCAGAGCAAGAAAGCTCCATCTTGATAAGGAATTTATTTCCACCGAAGACAAAAACAAAGGCCTAATCAATTGGGTCTCCTGGCCAATCACAGAGAATGGTTTAATTGTGTGGTTCTTTCCTCCAATAAGGGTATATCCCCCATTGACGACATTCCATTAATTCAATACTATAGCATAACTTGTGATTAACAGTTTGTCACGTTCTCTCAATATGCGCCTGCAGCAACTTAGTCCCTACGGCCTAACACATTCTCATTACAACTATGAAAAACCAGTTATAATATATTATTTCGAAGAAACAACATATACAGTTTCAACTGTCAATCAATATTGCATTGGCCATGACACGGCATGTTGAAATTTAATTATGAGAACTAATACTGCAGGTTCGAATTGAAGAATTACCAACTCAAACTCCCTAAACAGTTGCAATATTCGAAAGCTTATACAATATTACACTGGAGAATCCAGCCTTCATATAATTTATTAGGGTTTCGGCCTGGTCGCCGAAAGCCTATTGTTATTGTTCGTTTTTTTAGGTGTTCGAGCGACAGCGCAAACACCTCTTGTTATTGTTCGGTTTTTTACTTTTTCTTCTTCTTCTCATTGAGATATACCCAGAGACAAAAGCATAGTTGCAGAGTTCACAGAACCTTAAAACTTAACACATAGTTAGACCTTAACATGTAGTTGTGCCCTAAGTTGTGACGTCATGGTGAGGTCATCAGATATCGAATTACACTAAATCAAAGTTTAATATTTAAAACAATTATATCTCATGAACCACAAAATATATTTTCACAATCTTTGCATCATCTGAAAGATCTTGAATTATGTGATTTTTCGTACTCAGACGTGACCCCAATCTGACCTCTCCTTCCGGTTGAAACCGGAAGACGAATATTTCAAAAAATCATATCTCATGAACCACAGACGATATATTTTCACAATCTTTGCATCATCTTAAAGACCTTGAACTATGTCACATTTCGTACACAGACATGACCCTAATCCAATCTCTCCTTCCGGTCGAAACCGGAAGTTTAAGTGAACAGCTATTCAGAATCACTATTCTGTAAATAAAACTTAACACATAGTTAGACCTTAGCATATATTTCCAGGTAACATTGTGACGTAATTAATTATAATTAAAACAATATATATTATATCTCGTGAACCACAATAGATAATTTCTTGATTCCTTCATAATCATACAGAATATGGAGGACTCGACATTTGATACACAGACATGACCCTTTTGATCCTTACTTCCGGTCCAAACTGGAAGTTCAAGTTTAAAAAGGTCTTTATAAATTTACGCAAATCTGAAAGCGTATTCGAAAAAAGCATTCTGGGGCTTATATGTTAGGTGGGGTCTGCTCTTCTCAAAAATATATTTGGTGACGTCATTGCTCTTAAAGGCGCCCTCTAGCGGCAGGTTTAAAAAAGTCACTTTTTGTTATCTTGAGAAAACAGACAGAATTTTACCAAATTTATTTTCTACAAACTCAATACCTCTAGTTTTTCTTCTTGTTTCCGCCAAAACCCCATAGGTTTAACACGTGAAAGCTGTCGATGGATGTCATACTGAACATCGTCACATCAATACAAAACATGCACCATATGAAAGCCCGTAATGTGAATTAGTGCCTAAAACAAAGTACGTCATCATAACGTCAGTAAATATCATGTTATTCACATTTTAGTGCGACGCTGCGGGGGGTAAGACGTCTCGACCCTTGTGACGACTTGACACGAACAACTAGGATCCACGACAGCGCTCGAGCCTTGTGACAACTCGACCTACGCAAAACTCGACCTACGAGTCATACTTCGCATTTTCACATAAATACAAAACATGTCAGCATGAAAGCTCGTAATGTGACTCAGTTTGTAGAACCAATTACCTCATCATTACGTCAGTAAATATTATTTTATTAACATTTTAGTCTAATCTGCGGGACGTATAGATTGGCGAGAACGGACAAGTCGACCTAAACAAAAAATATGACCCTGCGGGGATTAAGACATCTCGACCTTTGTGAAAACTAGACCTAAACAAAACTCGAGCTGTCATATAAGCACTTGGCATTTTCGCATAAAAACAAAACATGCACCATATGAAAGCCCATAATGTGACTTACTTTCTAAAACTAAATACGTCATAATTACGTCAGTAAATATTATTTCATTAACATTTTAGTCTAATCTGCGAAGATTATAATGTAGTCGATATAAACTTCGAAATGTTATTGTTCGAATTTACCAACTATGGGGGAATGTGGTAGTGGTACCATCCTTTCCCACCCTTTATCACGATAGCAATAAAAATAGTTCACGTTCTGTTGTCATTCAACTCTTGTCGGTGATGGTTTTGTAGAAAGGGAATGTTCCATAGGGACTGTACACGTTGGTATATGTATACGTGACGACGTAGTGTTTGTACATAGCGCAAGCTACAGGGTTTGTACACATGGGTTGATTCTACAATACGATGTTCTTTGTTTTCGTTTTGAATCGTTTGAGAAACGTTGCACACATTTAATGGAAGGGCATTAACTTGATTCGTTACATCCTTTGCATTTATCCACATACAAATTGTCTCAAACGTCTGGGGGACAAACAATGAAATTTGTGTGTACAATGATTACAGTTCATGCGTTTTAAGTTTATTTCAATATATCGTAAATTCTAAACAAATAACTCAGTGTCCCAATAATTATTAATATACATGTAGCCGAAACCCCTGTGTTCGTTTTCATCGAACACTTCGTTGCAATTTTGTACTCTTGTAGTAATATCTGTTCAGATAATATTGCAAACAATAATGTCAATTTCAAACAATAACAAACACCTCATCAGTCTCCTGCCACCTACTGTCCCAAAAAACTCCCACTCACAGTCTCATCTACCCACCCGTCCTGTCGATTGGGTCTTGGACGTTTGGACGAGTTAGTACTATACTTGGACGCCTAAGGAACTTTAGTATACAATGACGACAATTAATGCGCATTTTCAGCTTATTTCAATATATCATAACTTTCTTAACACTAAATAAAGAACTTGGGACATCAGTGCCCAATATTATCAATACACCTGAAACCCATGTCAGCGTTTTCATCAAAAGCTTAACCTCCAGTTAACTTTGGAAGTGTTATTCCTTGTTAAGCATGATACTTGAAAGGTTGACAGGAATTACTGGTTAAAATAGCCAAAAACACGGGCGGTGCATCTTTGTAGATATGTCCTGTGTGATTCCTTTTATCACTGGAATTGTTTTTAAATCGGTTATTTAAATAGCTATTATTCCCAAATAGAAGTGAACCCTTTTCATAATTACTGTCCTTTGTCAAAGGAACTTTGCTGAAGTTAGGGTTTAAGAGTGAAACGTTACATTGTAAATTGTATGCCACTCATGTAATTTCACCTTATTCATTTCAATTGATGCTTTAGTCAATTAAATTTTAACATTTTACCGATTTAAACAATTCCTGCTCATTGCAAAACAAGAAAAATGCCGACGCGCGGGTCTGAGGCGACGCGCACAGAGACAACAAACTGGAAACCTTTTTTTGGCATCATTACCAAAGTTGTACCTTTCCTTTCAAGTTTATAGGCTAAAGCTGTTTGATTACATGTGATTACGATTGTTGTACATTATGACACATTTGTTTCTAAGTCTACAGACAACATTCAAATCATTAACATTATCTGGAGCAGCCTTTTTGCCTTGACTATGGACCAGGATAATGTGATTCATGCGTGCTTGGTCTTAATCCTTAGCTGATGAAACCGGACAGATAATTTCAACAAGATATACAAAGCTTGATAAATATAGAAACGTCAATTTAGACGTACTTGGTATATATCATTGGGAGCTCCTATTTTATTGAGAGGGGAAAGTCTTTTAAATTTTTCATAATTATATAAAATTTAAATTTACTTAGAAACTATATCATGTTGGTAATAATTATAATCAACATATTAACAATAAACGAAATAATAAACGAGAGTGAAGAAGTGAGAGATGAGCTGTATTGTTTGAGACGATACATGATATAACCCAACATCTCTACAAGTGCCACTAATCTAGTGATCACTAGGCATGCAAATGTCGTTTGTGTGTCTTAACATTGTCTGTATTAAGCAGTATAGCTTGCACGATGGTCGTAATGAGGTAAAGCAGCTGAAAATATCAAGGGGAATAAAAGTTACCATCAATCGAGTCTTACCAGAGGATAAAGACCGAGGGTAGTTAAATATTGACCGGACGTCTTTATCCTGTGGTAAAGACCAAACGTCAAACTTTTATTCCCATTCAATATCCAGAGCCATCTGTTATTGACAAAGAGCCAGAAATAATCTTGGCCCATGAGTCTGCGTGACAAAATAATTATAAACTTCTACATTCTGACTGGTTCATTCCCACGTGGCGCATACTTGCCTACTTCGCACATACTCAAATACTTCCTTGTTGGTTATTATCGTCGATATTGCATATAGGTAGCCGGTATTTACCGGCCGTTAATACACCCCACGTGACCGCTTTTCATCTAACCAGATTGTCTTAACTGTCTTGGGCATTTTATTTAAACTATGGTACTGTTTAGCGATTTCCGGTTTCAGTATTATATTTCTTTTAGGAATTTGTAATTGGTGTGTCATGGCTCACTGTATTTAGACAGGTTGATAATAACAGTAATGAACTTCGAGATTTATGGACAAATATGTACTTGTAACAGTAACGGTACGAGGGTGACTTCCTATGGCCTCATATCCGCTGTCTTCGTCCTCGCAGTCCCACTTGAAGTACTCCTCTGAGACCGTCATGCCATGTACCTCCTGACACTGCTCAGTGAAAGGGAACAGGTAGAAATGACTGTGTGTAGGCAAGGT
>CM055829.1:8717599-8792599 GCA_029582265.1 Zoroaster sp. YZ-2022 | reverse complement strand
TTTGTGTTTTATCAACTGCTCCCTGTAATGTCCATTACAAATTAATGGGGTTTACATTAATTTAATTATAATTAGACCCTATTCTTATATCACGATAGGTATACCACATACAATATTGGTGAAGTCTTAGCCCTCCATATCAAATGTTCCCAATACTACGTTGGTAAAACGTCACGTATAGGCCTATATATAGTACATTCTTAAACACAATATTTGTGTATATTAACCGATCTTTTGAATGTTTAACTAATAACTGGTCGACCCTTTACTGAGATCACTTTCCATACCTTACATTAGTCAAGGAGGGAGAAGGACTTTGAAAATGTAATACACACGACCAAAAATAAGTTTTATCTGAAGATGATAATTCAATCACATTGGGTTTGGGTATACTAATATGTCTTCATCCCAACTTAAAATATAAATAAAAGTACATGCACATGTATGTTCAATACACACGGACAAGATGGACAAGATGATTAGATGGATGGGATTGGAAGCGACGCGTCGAAAGAAAAGCGTTCATTTGAAACGACAGAGGGCGGTATGCAGTTATCAAAATGCTGTGTTCACAATGCCAAGTTCACGATCTCTCTGTATAACCATTATTGCTAATGCCCCCATTCTTAACTAAATAAAATACCGTCATATGTGTAGAAAGCGTACACAAAGTAAATTTGTATTCCGACTTAATAATATTCTTACTATGTTTCCCCAAACAGGAGATGGCTACGAGACATAAGGCTCATGCTCTTATCACGTTGATGTACTCGTCTGATGAGTCAACTTAACATAGAAATATGTACACGGAGGGAATGTAAACCCATCGCCGATGTGCCATCGGTTTTATGTTCGGGTGTCTTCTCCAGCTCTTTGCCCTTTGTCCCATACCAGGAATAAACCGCCAGATTAGTGTTTTTTTTATTCGTTGTCAAAGGTGGTGGGGAGGATGGGATGATACCAATTTCATTGATCGTACATAAACATTTAATTAGCGTCAAATAAAGGATGCAAATAATGGGTTGTATACTCCACAGGGAGCTGAGAATGATATTGGTGCGCCCAGTGACATGAGGAAATAATGTAAATATTATGTGAAATGCTCTATATTAGAATGAAATATTATTATTATCTTTACTATTATCGAAATAACGTATGTTCAATTTAAATTGATGGCGATAAAAGGGGACTTGTTCCGTTTTCCCCCTTATCCACCAATGAGAAGGGTGTGTTAAAATTATGTGGTTTAAACAAAATAATAACATCATAGCTACCCTTGTAGGTACCCACGTATACTCCTCGATGAAGAGAAGCAATTACAGTAAAGTGTCTTGCACGGTAGCGGCCAGGATTCGAACGCGCTTTCCGACTACCCGGCCATCAGAGCACTAAACTGCTTGGTCATGGACGACTTTTGAAAATGTAATACACACGAAAATGGCCCCCTTTTTGGGGGGGTGAGTTGACACCCTGGATTCTCAGCTTACCTCTCCCTCCCACTACAACCACTGTAACTGACCAAATGTCGTGGTTGGGATTCGAACCCACATTCTGACGACTCGGCCATCAGAACACAAATCCGATGCACTAAACCGCTCGACCATAGCACTCCATAATTATAACTATGTAATAGACGAATTTCAAATTGACCCAGTCTGCGCACTTCCGCATTGAAACCGAGGCTCTCTGTGTCAAGTAACAACACCGATGTGAGGCAGGCAATAGAACGACTCATGCTCCCATCATACAGCTCATGCGTCAACACTGAGAGCCTCGTTATCAAACCGGGAAGTGCGCAGATCAACGTTAATTTCATCATATTGGGATTTGTCTATTATTTTGTCATACTGTGTAAAAACCTGCGAAAGGCTATTTGTAGATTTGTATTTACTTGGATTTTATTGTTTTTAGAAATTCGCAACTTTAAAGTTGTATTTTTAGACCTGTTTAGGATTAGATTAAGTGTTCAGGAGTGCATCCATCATCAGGAGTGCATCCATCTAGTGTAGCCCTCTAGCGGTGATGAATGAACATGATCTCTAAGTGTTGGCCATACATTATGTGTGCACAAAGCACCATACTCAGATAACCGAGTACTAAGTCCAAACAAGGTTCTGGTTTCTGGTTTCTGCGCGGGTCGACAAGATTGCCAAAAGAAACGAGTCACCACAAACAATTGTGAAGCCGACCTGTGACCAGAAACCGGATTTTATTATTAGGCCCCTATTATTATTTGTATTTATTTTATTTTATTTATTTATTGATTTTGCATATTAATGGGATATTATGCACTGATCAATTGTTTCCTCCACCCCTCCCCTCGGGGATGTCCGTCTCTTGATTTGGAGATTTAGAAATGTTCATTCCCCTAATTATGGGGTACAGTGGAAGTGCGCCAAATACCCTCACACATCTATGCTCACACAATCCCCAAAATCCATACATGCATTGTAGTGTGGGGATGTTGAATCACCGGCGGGCATCATGCAAAGACAAAAGTATATAGTAAATCCCAATGTTTCCTACTATGCACGGGATGAGAGAGGTGCTGGGTGGGGGGAAACAAATGATAGGTGCATTAACCATTGGTAAAATGTATTTTTGCTGCGTCTCATTTCATGTGATTGTGAATAAAGATCTATATAAAACAACAAAGTTTCAGCTCATTTGTGGCGTTCTACACAACCCTAGAAAACCGTATACTGCATTCACCCATCTTCAATTATAACCTTTATGCACTTTGGCCATATAGTCAATTTAGCCATATTAAGGTCAATTTGGCCATATTAAGGTCAATTCGGCTTAACACAATTATAGTTTTATCAAACTTTGACCAACAAAATGTAAGATTTCAGATTCAAACCATAATAGCAAAGACTTTGCTATTAGCTGGGAGAACAACAATTTTATTATCCAGGCCTCATCCCCTTTTGGATATTGGCCACCCCTAAAAATTATTTCTAGATCCGCACTTGCCCCACCCGTCAGTGCTAGGAAAGTCTTTAAAATATGTCATTCCTCCATGATAGATCACACTTTTAACATCCATCAAATTGGTAATAATTTATGGCGCGGAGAGGCAAAACACTAATAAATACCGACACCCTGTCTCAGTGTTCCACCCGTGTATTATGTAATGGCGTGTGCATGCCTGTCTTGGCTGTGTGTGTTATTATAGACTTCTGATATTACGTAACTGCAGCTGAAATCAACCTACACCTACACGTGCATGTACGAATATATTACATGTGTACATGTAGATGTACATACATCGCGCAATAATGTATACGTACGTGCGTATTTATAATACTTTGTATTTGAATTCTATACAAGCGAGGCGTCTTTCGTGTGCGGTCATGTGTATACTGTATAGTACGTATTCTGTAAACGTAATACGTGGCTGGTCGATGTGTGTAACTATATCATACGAGACAGAAGCTCCATGGGAATTGACCTATTCACACGCGGGTGTTGTAGCTCGCACTAACCCTAACCCTGCTGTTTTATCAGCGTTTACGGACCAACAGTTTTAAAGCAAGTTTCTGTGGGTCATGCGGCGACTTACCTAAACAAAAAACTTGCTGTGGCTCAGGCACTTTTCACGTTGGTGGTGTCTTTACGCTGACCAGTCTGTGGTTGGCCGAAACAGCGTATCAAGATGGCTGCTGTTGTCTATTGGTAGGAACTGCCTCGTATTACAGCTACCCTAGTCGTGGCTATGTCACATGCTAGTATTTAGTTGAAAATACACGGGCAATACCTTATCGGTGACTGTCAGTATCAGTCAAGGCATACGTACATTAAACTGACATTGCAACTTTGTCTACACTTCTTTCATAGGTGTAGGCATTATAGACACTGTCAAACATATCATTCCGTAATATCTGTAGGAAAGGAGACAAACAAATGTAGTAATTTAAGTAGTAATAAGTAGTTATTTTTAATTTTTAATTATCATACATAATTAATGGTGGGGACTTTAAAGTCTTTGCAGGCTACCATTTTATTTTAAGTAGCACGGTGTAGTATGGGCTTGGGACTTTGAAGCAGTTGCTATTTATTTATTTATTTATCTTTTATTATGCACATATGAAAATGTATGCAAAACAATTACGTAAATTTCAAAGGATGATTCCAAATTCCAATGACCGCCCCTAAAACGTTGGCCTGTCCTAACCCTCCACATTCCCACCTCACATCAATCTGAGCAAACGCTAAATAATGGGTTTGATATATGTATTTGTACAAATAAAAAGTACATTATTATTACGAAAATTTCAAACCGTCTTCGAATAAAGTTGGGAACATTTTTGAACATTTACGAAAATGTTTGTACATTTTATGAATTTTTGGGCTAGTTTTTTATATTTTTAATTTTTTTTATTTAGGTTTAGAGAGTCATTAACTCTAATGGTTACAAACAAAAGTACTCAATGCTGTATGTGACTGCCTCTGGCAAAACCCTAAACTTGAACCCAATTTTCAAAAGTAACCTCCCAAATTTATCGTGAAAAATAATGTTCCCAACAACGTTTCAGGATTTTTCTTTTCCATCAAAATCTAGAGAAAATACTCTATATGGTGACATGAAAACTGGTCCCGCAAACTGATCCCTGGGGTCAGTTTTTGACCTTTTCGTGGCTGTCACGCATTATGGTAAATGCCGAGAAGTTCCGGGTTTTGACATCTAAAAAGGTGCTTCAAAAGTGGGGAACAGGACCTTTTCTAAAGTGGGTCAAGTGCCCCGCCCCTCCGTCACCCTTCCGGTGACGAGCAAAAGCTGTACAATCGTCTGGACTTTGGTAGACGCCATCAAATCTCATGTATTAAGAGATGTCCGCAGAAGGCAATTATCTCAAATTTATTTTAATCATTTGTTTTATTAACATGTTACACTTTTTAAAGTAATTTCTGTATTTAAATTACTTTTTGAAGGAGATGATTTGTTAATTGTGCATTATTTATACAGTAAAAACGTGTTCCCCGGTTATTAAAACTATAATATTTTACAAACAACAAAGTGATTTTTATCAAACAACTTCATTGTAAAATACATTTCTATTTTTTTTTTAATGTTCTTTTATTTATTTATTATTATTAATTTTTTTAAATTATTTATTTAGCTGCCCTTCTCTTCAGCAGCTAATTGGATTGCAAACGTATTCCTGGTATCCGAACTGGCGCGTGCACGCAGGAGCGGTGAGCAAGTGTTAGCCCAATATGGACTCTCGTCTCTGTATAAACTGAAACGGAGTGTCGTGGCCGAGCAGTCTAGCTTACCGGACAGTCTAGCGGACAGTCGAGCAGTCTAGCAGCAGAATGTGGGTTCGAATCCCAGCCGTGACACTTGTGTCCTTGAGCATGACACTTAACCCTAATTGCTTCTCCCCCACCCAGGGGTTAAATGGGTACCTGTGAGGGCAGAGTTAGTTGATTAGCCCTATATGCGCTGTAATGGCAGCAATTGAGCTGTATACTCCCCAGGGAGCTGAGATGGTTTCAGGAATGATTTATGAGCCTTATGAGCCTTATATGAGCAGGGGTAATAATATAATGCGCCTTGAGCACCACTCAGTTGGTGGATATGTGCGCTATATAAGTCCACACATTATTATTATTATTAATATAATAATAATAATAATAATAATAATAATAATAATAATAATAATAATAATAATAATAATAATAATAATAATAATAATAATAATAATAATAATAATAATAATAATAATAATAATAATAATAATAATAATAATAATAATAATAATAATAATAATAATAATAATAATAATAATAATAATAATAATAATAATAATAATAATAATAATAATAATAATAATAATAATAATAATAATAATAATAATAATAATAATAATAATAATAATAATAATAATAATAATAATAATAATAATAATAATAATAATAATAATAATAATAATAATAATAATAATAATAATAATAATAATAATAATAATAATAATAATAATAATAATAATAATAATAATAATAATAATAATAATAATAATAATAATAATAATAATAATAATAATAATAATAATAATAATAATAATAATAATAATAATAATAATAATAATAATAATAATAATAATAATAATAATAATAATAATAATAATAATAATAATAATAATAATAATAATAATACAGCAAGTCAGTCACCCTCGTACACGAAGGCGAATGTCCTGGGCTGGACCACATGTTTGCCGCTGCGTGTTTCAATACCGGTACACGTATTCGCACCGTGAATGAGCCGTTGAGGGCACATGTTGTTAGATCACTGTAGGCGAAAGGGCAGCGATTGTGCGTCGCGTTTGGCGTATTTTGCAGTTGATGTGTGTACGCGCGGAATATCTCCAGCGATCACTGCCTGACAGAGATTTCGACTCTCTAGATCGTGTTTCGTCAAGATTTTAGATTTTTTACAAAATTTTCTCGAGAAAAGTCGAAATAGTCTAAAGAGTCTTAAAAAATCGAAACTGTCGATATTTGTCGAGATTTGTCGAAAAAAAAATCATTAATCGAAAATTATTAAACCTGACCAATATTTTTCGATAAAGTTTCGATCAAATTTATCGAAATTTTGTCGACATTTTATCGAAACTATCGAAAATGAAATCGAAATAGTCTTAACAGTCTAAAAGTTCGAAAACCAGTCGAAATAAATCGGAACATTTGTCCACATTTTTTTAAAACAATCGAAACTTATTCGAAAAAAATTCGAAATCAATCTAAACAGTCTAAACAGTCGAATTTTGTCGAAATGCCAGTCGAAATGATCTAAACAGTCGAAAGTCGTTGAAATAAAATCGAAAATGAATCGAAATTGTCGAGAAAATACAAAAAAAAAAATTTCCTCACGGAAAACAGATATTTTGTCGATATTTATACGAGATTTTGACGAAATTATTAAAAATAACAAAAAAAACAGGAATCGAAATATATTTCGACAGAAAGATCGAAATATTCCTGTGGGACCATAGCATTATGTATGCATATATATGTATAGTACATATGTATACTGTACATGTACATGATTTGTATGCATCATTTCATGTATAGCGACACTCAGCAATGTGACTGGGGTTGGTTCAGCAGTGTGAGGGGAACAATGATTTACTTGGGTGAGTGAGGGAACAGACCTTGGTCGGGTGGTCATGCAGTGTGTACACTTCCATAATTACTTAAATAATTATTTTACTTCTATTGTACTGAGTAATTTTAGGATATTCTGTGATCAAGTACGGTACCATCATTTCCAAAATAGTTTTTTCTCAATATCAATCAGTATGTACCCTGAGGAATAATATGGCAACCATAAAACACCTTAAAACACATAATTCTACCATAAATGTGTAAATGCAGACATTTGTCACAAATATATATTTAGTACATTACGCGGGGTCAAAGGTCAAAATACACTTTGCTTGACCACTTCTTTATTTAATTTTGTTTTACAAATTGCAAAGTGGATAATTTGTGATGATAAGAGCTTTCATTTAACATAAAAATCACTTTCTTACAATATTCTTAACTGGAGTTACAAATTTTCAAAGTTGTAGAGGTCAAACAGAAGGTAAAAAGTTCAACGACCTGCAACTCACAAACCACATGACCATAAATGTTTAAATTTCAGTTTTGGAGTTTTCTCATACAACCAAACAAACCTAGAAAGTAAAACAAATCTGTGAGATTGACCTGGGAAAGTGTGTGATTTGACGTGGAATGACCTAACTCCTTTTTTATGAAGTCCAAGTGTGTCCCGTAATTTAATGTTATTTTGTTTTCTCTAGAAAGCGGTCTGACTCAAGTTCGGTAGAAAAGAAACGGTCATACTAAAGTATGATTTTAATTTAAAATAAATTGTGTTTTGTTTCACAATCCATTGATTCTGAAATAAATATAAATTATGAACAATTAAGCTTATCTATAAAAAAGGAAAAACAGAAAAATAAACAGTTGGGGAATGTCAACAATAAAACGCCAATGTCACCAATAAAACACGATCCGGGCAATGTTATAGACTTTAGGCCGACCTGTCACCTTCCATGAAATTCAGTCAAAAAATAACTCAAACATGGAGGAAATAACAGGAAAACACCGAACACACAATTTAAAAATAAATATGCCATTATTCTTTCGAATTTTACACGAGATGAAGGACCGAGGATGCATTTTATCTGAGTGTGACGTATGAAAGGTCACATGCATATTTTTGTTTTGCCGCATAATCAGCAGTGTAGGTGTTTTCGCGAAATGAGCCAATTCTAAGTGTGAACAGTTTCACACTTACATTAAAGTAGTTTTTAAATCGTTAAAAGGGACATCTAGTATGTCAACAAAGGGTAAAAGTCATATTCTTTAAGCAGTTTAAAACATACAATTAGCCAGATTAGCCTATTATGCATTTTTAATGGAAGATTTCTTATCTACAAGAACTGTTTATCAAACTCTTCTGTGTATCAGAAATTGGTCCATTGGGAGATAAAATCATGTGAGCGCCTATATAGTTGACATGGGATCCCGTGTGCGTAATGTTTTACCAGGACGAATGTGGGTAATTTCAAACAAATTAATTTACATTTCCCTTTTTTTTAATTCTTTTTTTTAAATAAGGGCTCTAAACAAATATCCATAATTGACCTTTGACCATTTAAGAAAGGTTAAGTCATAATGAAACTAAACAACATACGTTGTATTATATAAACACAAAGTAAAATATTGTACAAATTAAAAAAAATCATTTTCTCCGAACCCTATTCGTTATGACATAATCTCTCTGAAATGGAGAAATGTCAATTATTAATATTTGATTAGAACTAGCATTTTTGTCGAATTTACCCACGTTTGTCTCGTACAAAATGTGGCATTTGTAACCGTGGAAAATTATAAAGCGTCCTTATATATTTTAATATACTTTCTGAAGACATGGTAATTTCCCCAAAAGACAGTAGAATTGTTTTCAAATAATAAACCATGTGTCAAAAAAGACACTTTTCCATACTGGCACAAGTAATGAAAGTAAATAACTTCAAAAAAGATTGAAACGTAAAATAAAAGAATGCAAATGTTTTTTTTTAATCAAAGGTTTTTTTTTCTTCAGATGAATGACACTATAGTAAAACAGTGTGTGTCGAAAATGCAACGTGTTATGCTCATGAGGTAAACTTGTTTTTAAGCAGGTTTGATAAATTTAATTCAGTTTACAGCAGAACGAAGTGTTGAGAGATTTGCAGAATTCATAAAACAAATCCTTAATTCTAAATATCAATTCACGCAAAGCAAATGGTCTGGATTTAATCACTTATAACTGGTATGTGCTGACCAGTTAGCGCTCCCTTTTCAAAAAATATCTAATTGAAAATTCGTCAGTGGCAGCATTGGGAAAACTCAACCATTGTGCCAGTTCCAAACTCCAAACCAAAAGAGATGAATGAGCCCAGAAGGTCTTACCTCAGTGCCAATGAAGTGCTTGGAAAAATTGTAATGAACAGATTATTGCAATGTGTCACCGAACCTTTAGATGAATATATCAGTTTGTCTGTCGACTTCACATGTGCCATATATGACATATTAAGTGCGACTCTAATATGTAACACAAAGCAATATTCACGAGCAAAACCATATATTCACGAGCAAAACCATATTCGATTCACGACCAAAGGTCATATTCAAGAGCAAAGGTCATATTCAAGAGCAAAGGTCATATTCAAGAGCAAAGGTCATATTCAAGAGCAAATTCAAATATATTCACAAGCAAAAGTCATATATTTGAATCACTTAGTGAATATATTTGAATTTGCCCGTGAATATGTTTGAATTTGCTCGTGAATATATGAATTTTGCTCGTGAATATATTTCAATTTGCTCGTGAATAGCCTATATTTCAATTTGCTCGTGAATATATGTCAATTTGCTCTTGAAACTGTTTGATTTTGCTCGTGAGTATATTTGAATTTGCTCGTAAATATATGAATTTTGCTCTTGAATATATGGTTTGATGTTACATATTATGTCATATATGGCTCTTCATAGAAGATCCTGGTTGAATGGTATTGTTGAGCACTAGGAGAAAGCGGGGAGATCCGTCAAAGTTTTTTGTTGATTTTTCTAGTGTTTTAATAACACTCATATTCATATTTCATGGATGAAAAACTCTACCTTAAACATTATTTTCACCTCTATGACTTTTTGCATATAATGAATAAAATGATAAATCTTCAACAAAAACATTTATTTGATTTTGAGACCAATACATTTCAAAGCGGAAACCATATAAATAATTAAAAGAAGAAAAATTTAGATTATCTACAAGTTTACTGGGGGGAATATATCCTGTATCCTCAAAGATAAAGTTTTTATCATCTCTAGTAATATCAACGATTTTTTGACTATCGCTATAACCAGGTCCGTAAATACTCGCCATATTTTATTATAGTATAAATATTTTAATTTAACGGTAAAGTTTTAATTTTTATATTAAAACAGATTTTAGAATTTAACGCGCCAAAAAAGGTCGCTTCTACAAAAACGTTTGAAACATTTTGTATTTTAAAACACATTTCATATTTTAAATGTGACATTTCATTATCAATAAAATAAAAATGATTATTTCCTCCTGGAGAAGGGATATAATAATTATCAACTTCATAATTACGCGTTGCTGAAAATGAAGTAAAATTATTCATTTTTGTAAAATGTACAAAAAGAGAAGAGTACGTTGGCGCTACATTAAAAGGGTAAAAGGGTAGTTTAGACGCGGCCCACCATCCGAGTACGACGTTGTATTTTTCGACTAGAGGAACCGTTTGTAAAATTTCATCTCTATTGATGTATCCAAAATGTTCATAAATTTCGCTAGACGCTCCTACTCGTACAATTTCTCTATCTACGCTCGTTTGACTATCGCTATAACCAGGTCCGTAAATACTCGCCATATTTATAGTTTGAAATAAAAAAAAAAATAATAATTTCTAGATTTAAAATAACGGGGAAACCATGATTATTTATATCTCTAGCTTTTGAATCTTTAATTTGAAAACTTAATGCGTTAAAAGTACCGACTTTTAATTTTTTAAATGTTGGATTTTTATATTCCATATACATACTTTGTCCAAATAATTTACCTTGCAAAGGAAAAACGTTTAAAATAGTGCTAGGTTGCTCGTTAAAATAATTATCGGTTGTAGAAATTTGATCGCAATGAATGTATAAAATTTTAAAAAGTTGTACGTCAATCTTTTTACTATATTCTCCTACGTTTAAAAATTCATTATGAAGCCCGAGTAAATTAGCTAACCCAGATGAAAATTTAACGGAATTGTTTGCTTCTGTTAATTTTAACAAGTAAACACCCGTTGTTTTATTTATTAACAGTGAACGTAATCCAAGGCTTATGTCTTGTTATAATATAAATAATTTCGATAATATTGTAAAGTCCCGGTTCTACAAACTTGATGACATCTTGTTCACCCGTCGTACGATAGATTATTCTTTCTTTTTTACGCACGTTGTAATATCCTACCCAAATGTTTGCGCTAAGTAATGTTATTGCGAGATTACCCGCGCGATTATCGATAACGTTATTTAATTGAATTTCTCCACCATTTTTTTCAATTTCTAATTATACGGTATGAAACGTCATTTATTATATATAAAAATTATAAACTTTTAATAATAAATGACGTTTCCATTAGCATTCAAGAGTAATTTTACGTATACATATCCAACATCTGGAGATTTTACTACACCAATTAGCTTCGTCGCTAACGATTTAACGAGTATAAATATTTACGTTAACAAGAACGAGTTTTTTAACGTACAATTTGATAATGTTTTAAAAAAATACAAGTTACCAGCGGTTCATAGTCAAAAAGTAGTTAATGATTGGCATCATAATTCGTAATTTTTTTATCAAAATCAAATAAATTTTACAACGTATTGTGCTACAACGAGATGCGGCGTAGGTTATCAACATTTAAATCATTCAAATATGATGATTCGTAGTTTTTTTTAGATTTCACGTCTATTAGTATTATCAAATAAGACGACTACTTAAAGAAATGAGTTGCCCTACATATTTTAAAAATTATTTTAGCGCGTTTGACAATAATATAGACGTAAGCATGTATAACAGACTATGTAAAGACTTTCATTTATCAACATTATCCAATTGGAAACAACGCGTCGATGCGTACAGCGATGGATTAGGTACCGCTTATTTTTGGCGAAATGTCGGTAAAAGATACGATCCAGTACCTGGGCACAACTACGACAATTCTATTTTAAATCGTAACACTAGTCCTATTCCTCTCAACAATCTCAGCTCAGACTTTGAAGCGAGTGAAAAAAGAATGGCTTTTGATGACGCTGTACATAATCGTAAAGAACACACTATTAGAGTAGGTTACATTTTACAATCTGATAGCGTTAAAACAGCGTGGACTAAATTTATATTGTCTTTAAAATTAGCTCGAGGTTTTACGGATATAGGTACGGAACGAATTAACGATTCTATAATAACGTACGTTTACGCGATTTTAGGAGCTCAAGCGCAAGCAAAAACTTCTTTTTTAGCGGGTGGTACTGGTTTAGACGCGCAGCGTGAATTTATAAATATAGTAAATGCAGAGATTGATTCTCCGGTTGATTTACAAACTTCTATTCAACGATATCAAGATGTTTTACAATACGCTCGTTCGCAATTAAACTTTTGTATCGGAGAAAATTTATACATGATGCCGAGTGATATGAATTTACGAATAGGGTCGTACGCGGGATACAACAATAATTTATTAATCGCGACGAGTGATTTATCGTTAGGTTCAAATTTAAATCTAAATTCAGAACCCGTTCCTCCTATTTTTCCTTTACCTGAACTTACTCATCCTATTTTACCTTTACCATCAGAATCACCGTTGATAACAAAACACGTTGAGCAAGAATCTAATGATAATTCCTCTACAATAGCAGAAACTCTTGAAACTACGTCTATCGTTAACGACTCTTTAGAAACTACATCTATCGTTAGCGACAACCACAAAGAAGAAAAAAATTCTTTAATTATTGGTTTTGCGATTTTAACTACGCTCGGCATTACGATTTACGAATTGTTATTTTAATGTTTTCTGCATATAAGTTAAAATTAAAACACCAACTCCCCCTATTGCTAACCATAAATGTTCAGCCGCCCACGCAATTACGTTAGAAGCTGTTTTAAATAACCAACTTACTATACTACCTATAATAGCCGGTAAAGCGGCTAAAGCTTTTGCTCCTAGTTTAGATAATACATTAGCTAGATTGTTTAATGTTTTTTGTATCCACTCTTTTACACCACCGCTATCTGGAGTTGGTGGTGTAGGTTGAGGTGGTTTTGGAGTTGGTGGCGTGGGTTTAGGTAAAACTGAACTTGCGGCATTACCGATTGATTCAATAATAAAAGCGATAGTCATACTAACAGCCGTTAATATACTAACGATCGTTACGCCTTGTTCTCTAAATAAAGTTTTTATTTTATCTCCCAACGTAACATCTCTTTCTAAAATGTTTTGAAACGTTTCTTTTATTCTATTGATTTGACTACGAAGAACATAATCATGCGCATCAATTTGTTCAATCAAAACTTCTTTTTCTTCTTTTAGTTCTCGTCGTTGTTGAATAGATTTTTCAATTTCATCTTCTTCGAGTACTCTTTCTTTTGCATCAACAATTAATTCTTGAATATCATTGATTTTTTGGTTGACTACTTTTAATCTAGTTAAAAGATTTAATTGTTCACCTCGATTCGTAGTCATAATGTTATTGAGCGCTTCTATTTCCCGCCATTCTATATTTAATTCCGTTTGAACGTCTTGATCTCTCGAAAGAGTCTCAACCGCTATTTCGATAGCTTCTTGTACTTGTACTGATTTTTCTACGCGTTGCATTGGTATAGATGGTAACCTTCTACCACTACTTGTTTGCTCAACTAATGGTTCTTCTGCTTCTTTTATAACATTATCTATAGCTATAGTTTTTTCACTTTCTCCAAATGGTAATAAATCATCTAAATTTAAACCGCTTATACCCTTTATTTTTAAAAATTTACCCTTTTGTCCTTTTCCTACATTTGTTAGTCGTATTTCTTTATCACCTTTTATAAAATAGAGTATAGCTCTTTTTTTTCATCTGGTTTAATTACAAAATCATTATAGTCTATTGTAGCGTTTTCATGACCTATACTTTTATAAAAACTATCAACCGCCTCGTTACGTGTTCTAGATGTATCAGATAAAGGCGGTACACTAAAAGACGATTCTTGTACAGTTGCACGATCGCCCAAGTTGTTTTCGCTTATTTCATCATCTATATATTCATCATTATCTAATTCATCTTCCTCTTCAGGTCTATTAAAATCAGGATCTGCTTCCATAAGATCATACTTTCCTGCCATTTTACAATTACTTTTTTAAATCTTTTTAAAAATAATTTATAACTCGCGTAACCTACTATACTCATGCCTAATACTATAAATATAATTTCACGCGTTTTTTGATCTTCGCTAGGAACGTAAAAATCTTCTAGTTGAGGTTCGTCGTGTAGAGCTATTGGTAAATTTATTCGTTCGTTCGTTACGTTATAATATTCATTCATGGCATCGTCAATATTATTAAACGTTTTTACGGCGCTCGATTCTTTTTGTATTTTTTCGTTTAAATAATCTAGATATTTTAAACGCTTTTTACTAAATTCATCTCTAGCTTTTGAAAGTTGTTCTAACGCTAAATCGTGCCTTTTACGTTCTTGTTGAGCGTCGTTTTCTTTAAAATTACTAAATAAAAAATTACTGCCGGTAAATGCTAATGCATTGACTACCGCACCTCCAATCATCATCGCTATAGATACCATTTTATAATTACTTTTTTTATATATTTTTTATAAAAATATTTTTATAGTTTGTAAATATAAACTATGGCAAATAATGCGTACGGAGATGTGTTAGATCCATACAGGAGAATAAGAGAACCTAGAGGTGTAAAAGGATTGCGTCAAAAAGTCGTTATTACAAATAATCCGAGCACCATTACCGAAAATCAATTATTAACGGTTCGTTTTCCAAATTTAGGAATGAACGACGTTATCGTTCCAAATACAGTTCGATTAGCTTTCAATATTGATCTTGTTAGCGATGATGATACTAGAACGTTAGTACAAAATATAGGTAGAGCTATCGTAAAACATATAATTATTAAAATGGAAGGAAATGAAATATTTTCTTTAGACGATTCGGATGTATTCAATTGTTATAAAGACGAATGGTTAACAACCGCGCAACGCGAAAATTTAGCGTATCAAGGAATCGAAAATGCGAACGTAACTAAATTAAGAATAGACGCTAGCGATAAAGTCCCCGCGGGTAACGGAGGAAAATATAAAGCTATCGCGGATACGTATAAAAATATATATTACATTCCGCTCGATTTTGAATTGTTGTCTGATCATCAACCTTACTATCAATCAGGTATCGGAGATCGATTGACTTACGAACTCGTGTTTAATAAATTTTCGAGCGTGATTAAAAGTAGCGATGATAATGCAAAATATAACATAAGTGGAATTTCTTTAGAATTTGAAGTCGTTCATATGCCAGAACTCGCTCGAACGATTAGAAATCAATATAGTAACCGGTTGAGTATATTGTTTGATCGTGTACTAAGACAGAGCGTAACGCCGTTAAACAAACGCGATACAACGTGGAATATAAATTTAAATACTCCAGCAAAAAGTATGAAAGGAATATTGTTTTTATTCAAAGAACCCACCGTACAAGAAAGCAATAAGTTTTATAATCCAAAAATCGATAAAGTTTCAATTACGATCGAAGGTGTTCCTAATCAACTCTACGCGCATGGAATGAGAAGGTACCAACATTGGGAAGACATTTCAAAATATTTTGGTGATTCTAATAAACAACACGCTATTCAAATCGTTAAAGCTCTAAACTTGGCTAACGTAAAACAAGCTGATTATTTATTAAACCGATACGGTTTATTTTTAGATATGAGAACGAGTACCGATAATAGAATACACGGAAGCGGAAGACGAGTACAAAACTTATCCGAAGGAATTACTATTCAAATAGAAAAAGAAGCAGAAACTGCGGGTGAACTAAACATGTATACTTTTATTATTATGGATGCGCAACTCGTTATAAAAAATGGACGTTTTGAAACTGTTGATTATTAAAATTAACGTCTAATATTAAAAACAAATGTTACCTAAATATCCACACGTTGCATTAATTTGCGGTCAAACCGGATGTGGGAAAACTGAATTTATTTTAAATTTATTAGAACAAGAATATTTTAAACATTTTGAATATATAGTTATATTATGCCCTACTATCGCTATCAACGACACTTATAAAAATAGAAAATGGATTTGGAGCCATGAGCGAGTGTTGGTTAACGATTTAAAAAATATTTCATTAGATACTGCTTTACAAATTTATAGCGATGTATACGAAGGAGACGAAACGTTGTTTATTATCGATGATTGTAGCGCAAATAAAGGATTGCGATATAAAAAGTTTTTGAAAGATCAACGACAGCATGAGTTATCTCTATTAGCTTTTAGCGGTCGACACAAGCATCACAGCTGCTGGGTTATTTCACAAAAATATAATAGTGTATTAAAAGATTTTAGAGAGCAACTCAAATGGGTATGTTTATTTTATTGTAAAGATAGAGATTCATTCGAAGATTGTCTTCGAGAAAATGATGTTATACCAACGAGAGAAATAAGAATAGAAATTCATGAAAAATTAAAACGAGTTAAACATCGTAAATTAATTTTAAAAACGGATCAACCTACTGAATATGAAATACGCGACTAAGAGGTTATCTATAAGTTGTTAGTAATTACCTATAGGTTACTTGTAGATTACTTAGTAATTACCTATTGGTTACTCATAGGTTACTTGTAAGTTGTTAGTAATTACCTATAGGTTACTCATAGGTTATCTATAAGTTGTTAGTAATTACCTATAGGTTACTTGTAGATTACTTAGTAATTACCTATAGGTTATCTATAAGTTGTTAGTAATTACCGCTCCGCCATTCAGTATTAAATTAAATTAATTATGCATACACATTTATAAAATACATGTAGAATATCTTTCTCATTATGTCCTTTTATGACCACCCCTTTCAGTACAACAATCGGCTACAACATATCCAGGTACTTAAACAGAAAGCGGGTGTTGTCACATGTTGTATGGTATTCCCAACCCAGCAGAAAAACATTTGTCGTTGGGGGGGGGGGGGGGGGGCATTCATGTTCCCCCGAAATAATTATGTCCAATCCCCCTCCCCCCCCCCCGAACAAAATTTAACAAAATATTAATAAGTATTGTCTGTAAATAAAACGATTACAATAAAAATTGTAATTATAAGTAGCCTATATCAACATAAATATTCTACATAATAAAACCAACGTTAAGAGGTTGTGGAAGGAAAAAGACATGTACATGTTCTAAGGGGGAAATAATTAAACGGGGAAGGGACTGCAAACACAACCCAAGTATCAACCTGGGTCGGATAAGGGTGGGGATCCGAACCCAGGTTCACAGAGCAGAAAGGCGGGGAAAGAACAGCTACTTAAATATGACCCCACCTCCAGCAATTATCTTCAAGAGTGACCGACAAGTGAAATAAAGGTATGTTTGCCCGTGGACCATATTTAATATGACGGGGCCCATGAACATCGGAAATGATGTTTTATTGTGAAAACGTGTATTATTAAATATTACTCTTCATTTATCCAAATAAATAATTCGCTTAAATTAAAAAAATAATAAAACTGAAATGTTGCCGTCCCTGAAATTGCTAGTCAGTTGACCAATAATTTAACAAAGAAATCATAAGCTCTCTGATGTTGCCGCTACTTGGGCACCCAAATTTTGCTTTTCAATGGGAATACATCGTAGCTTGGAAATAATGCCCAGAATCACTAGAACTCCACATTCTAAATAATAAATAAATTAAAATAAAAAATTAATTATTATTCAAGCATTTATCTTTTGACATAGACTTCTCTATTGTCCTCACCTGTAAGAAAGAAAAACAAATAATTATAAAAAATTTACAAAATAACTTCATCGTCCACATCCAGAAAGTATAAATAAAGACTCTGGAATTGTGTAGTTGTTTAAATAAACCAATAAATTACAATTGTTTATCTAGGCTACAATCCCGGCAAAAATAGTTGGGACGCGTGACAGTAAACATACCCTTCAATGTATTGTCCCTAAGACAAAGACTGCAGTTTGTCTGCGTCTGGTCACGGCTTCTTGGTCATTTAAAACAATTACGATGTTCGTAAAAACAAAGGAAAAGACGTGATCCCGCAACAACAAAAACATGTAATCATCCCCTGTTGATGTTTACCCACGAAACCCTCAACCTAGCTGCTTCATTTCTGGATCGTTTTTTCGTCGTCATCTGCAAAATGATAAAGGTAAACGTTCCTTAAAAAAACAATTGTCAAAGTGATATACCGGTAACATTACAGCAATGACATCGATGATCTTTCCGACCTCCAATAACCAAATCCAAAATGCTGCCCGCACATGGTCCTTGCGTGGCTCGCGTGTTCACTGCCCGTTTGTCTAACGAGTCGGAACGTGTTCGAACGAGTTGGAACGTGTGCTAACGAGTTGAAACGAGTTGAACCCCACGACACGCAATGTGCCCGCAAAACCCTCGCACGTTACTCGCATACTCGCGTGTTTTTAACGAGGGCCCTCGCACGTTACTCGTAACGCCTCGCACGTTGCCTGCGTGTTTTTGAAGCACCTTGTGGGCTGTACTGTATAGGTTATCTATAAGTTGTTAGTAATTACCTATAGGTTACTTGTAGATTACTTAGTAATTACCTATAGGTTATCTATATGTTGTTAGTAATTACCTATAGGTTACTTGTAGATTACTTAGTAATTACCTATAGGTTATCTATAAGTTGTTAGTAATTACCTATAGGTTACTTGTAGATTACTTAGTAATTACCTATAGGTTATCTATAAGTTGATAGTAATTACCTATAGGTTACTTGTAGATTACTTAGTAATTACCTATAGGTTATCTATAGGTTATTTGTAGGTTACTTGTAAGTTACTTAGTAATTTTTTAAATAAATATTATAAAAATCTAATTATAAACATGAATATAAATATTGAACGAGTAAATTATTTTATATGTATTCTTAACAAACTTTTTAATACTGAAAAAGAAGAGTTTTTTTATTTAGAAATGGAACGAGTAAATTATTTAACAAACTTTTAAATACTGAAGAAAAAAGAAATGAACTATTACAAGTTTTAAATATAAACTTTGAAAAAGTAAATGATCTTGTAAAACAAAGTCTAAAACATAATAGACAAGGATATCATCTATTACATAATCTTAATGATCTTGTAAATAATAAAGAAAAAGAAAAATATTTTAAATATATAAACTTTGAAAAAGTAAATGATCTTATGTATAATCTAAAACAATTTTAATTTTTTTATATTTTTTATATATAGTTACTTTTATAAATGGAACAAGTATCTAAAATATTAAACGAAAATTCACAGATGTTATGCCCACCACCACTACTAGCGGATGTTGATACGAGCGATGTTGCGTTAAAACAAACATCAAATAAAGCTAAACTCTTAAAGGTTGTAGTAGGAGAATCAAAAAAGTTTTTGGGTAAAGAGTATAGCGTTAGCGATATTGAAGCACTAAGTATAGAAGAGCAAGACACACTGTGCACGCAATACGAAGCTAAATTAGGTCATGAGATAGTACAGTCTTTAGGTAGCAATTTTTTAATGTTATACGCTAAATTATTAGGAATAGGCTTAGATAGTATTGATTTATACGGTTATCAATTTGAAATTGATGATGAAGGTAAATTAATTTCAGATTTAGAAAAAGATCCATTCATTTCGCGTATGCTTTCTTCCGTATCGTGTGAAATATATTACAAGTACGGCGCCATGTTAGCGCCGCTCTCTTTAACGGTAATAACAGCAAACCATTTAAAAAAGAAAGAAGAAGAATCTTGTATAAATAATAAAAGCAATGGAGACGAACGAGTTAGAGAATGTACAATCGGAGCAACCGCAAGCACCGACTCCAATTCCTCTTCATAATTCAGTAACGAAAACAGTAACTAAAAAAGAAAGAAAAAAAAACAGAGTCGCAGCGGGTAAAAAAACAGCAACTAAAAAAAGGTGTAGCTAAAACGCGACATGCTGACGCGAAGAGTGCTGCGCCAACGAACTCTACAATAAAAGAAACATCTAATGAAACGAACTATTATTTCTATATTGCTATTGGTTTAGCTGTTGGAGGTTTCGCTTATTTTTTATTTAGTAAAAAAGCTAACGCTAGCAAAGCTGAGCTACAAAAAGTAGAGATACAACTTACACCACCACCAGTCTATGCAACACAAGCGTTGTCAAAACCAACTTTGCCAACAAAAGAACTCGCTGTTTTTGAAATGGAATAAAAGTTTTGTTTAATAAAATGTTTATAAATATATTGTATAAAATAAGATGAATACAAAAACAATCGCCGATTCAGCTTATCACAGCGGTGTTTTAACACTTTTTACAGTTTTATACAGTATGTTAGGTAAAAAAGTATTAAGCATAGAACCAGCCAACTTAGGAAAGTTGGATATAAAAGATTCGTTAAAACTAACCGCGACGCTTGGATTATCTTCAATGACGCAAATGTGGTTAGTTAAACAAGGCATTTTACCATCCTCGCTTATGCCTACTGAATAAAAAAATATATTTATCAATATTAAATGGATAAACAAATAAAATTAAAACTCCAAAACGCTTATTATAGTCCGAAAGGATATTATAAAGGTTATGACGCGATTAATAAATTAGCTCAAGAAACTAAAGTAAATAAAAAAGTAGTTCGACAATGGATTAAAAAGCAAGCGCTATGGCAAATTTATTTACCCTACCCTAAATATATTCCAAGACCTACTAGTTCAAATAGTATGTTAGAAAAACCAAATGAAGTTCATCAAGCAGATTTATTGTTTCTTCCGCACGATACGATTAATAAAAAAGTTTACAAGTACGCGTTAACAATTAGCGATGAAGCTAGCAGGTATAAAGAAGCGGAACCGTTAACCGATAAAACAGCTATTCAAGTCAGTAATGCATTTGAAAAAAAAATTAAACGTTCGTTGTTAACTTGGCCAACAATTCTCAAAGTTTTTCCTGGAAAAGAATTTATGTCTAGCGTTAATGTATTAATGAGTAAACATAATGTAAAAATCCAAAGAGGTGAAGCTGGTAATCATAGAGCTCAAGGTATAGTTGAGCGATTTAATAGAACTTTAGCCGAAAGATTATTTTCTCATCAATACTCGCAAGAAATAGCAACAGAAAAGAGATCTAGAGTATGGGTTAAAAGATTACCGTTAGTTGTAAAAACATTAAATAATACAACGACGAGACTCATTAATTTAAAACCTAAAGACGCGATTAAATTATCAGTTGTCAAACAAAATACAGCCTCACCAGAACTAAAAATAACTAAAGGTGCTGAAAAAAGAATTCCAAATAACAGTTTAGTTCGTTATTTATACGCACCCGGTGAAGCTGAAAACGATACGAGATGTCGTGCGACTGATCCTATATGGAGTATAAAAATTTATAGAATAGCTAAAACGATGAAAGCTGCGAATCAACCTATCTTGTATTATTTAAACGGTAATGTTGCTCGTAGTTTTGTAAAAGAATAATTACAAATTATTCCGTTTGATACAGAAAATCCTCCCATTAAACGCTAATACTAAGATTGTATAATGACCGTAAGATAAAGTATGTATTCCGTCTTCTAAAATATATCTTTTTGTGTCTAAAGGAGATTGCGATATTTTATTTACTCGCGTTGTATATAATCGATGCTTTTCATGTCTAATAAATTTCATATCATGATGTAACGTATTTTTTTGATTTAAAACTAGTTTATAATTTTCGTGTTTAATATTATTTTTTTAAACTTGTTTTTTAACATCTTTAGCTTTTTTTATTTCGTTTGAAAAAACGGCGGGTCTTAAGTCAGTAGCTTTTTTTTATTTCTATTTCATTCAATAAAAGTATAGAATACATTTTTTATCTTAAACCTGTCTTTTCAGACATTAAAGTTCCCGCGGTCTCCACTTTCATTTTACCAATCACTTTTTTATTTTCTTCAGAAAATAGAAAATGATCTTTTTTATAATTACTAAAATCATATAAATGCTTGTCTTTTTCCATATCTTTATATACATCTTCGGTTTGAATCTCAACGATCAAACTATCCGTATCCGTGTAAAGTAACTCGCACTTGTCGCCGTATTTCTTTTTTAAATGATTGTAATAAAAATCGTACATGAAATGTTTAGCTAAATCTAAAATACACATTCCTACGTAAACTGGACGGTTGAGTAAGAGTTTTGTTTTGTGCATGTGAATCGCCACTAAATCATTATCAAAAATCTTTTGCTCCGCAAAATTTGGTTTTGCGATGAGTTTTCTAATTTGATTATTTTCTTTTTTATCGTTTGTTCGTTTCAAATTCACGTTAACGCGTTTTCGTACATTTTCCATCGTTTTCCCAAAAACTGAATTGTTCATGAGTTTGTACAAATCTTTATCAAAATCATTCGTTGCGTCTTTTCTTAGTTGAGTGTTTAAATCAATGTATGATTTCATCCAACACAATTCATCAAATTCTAAAACACGATGTATTTTAGTTAGTTTCATACCGAGTTGTAAATATAATTGTAAATTACGATAATGAAGCACGTAGTTGTGTTTATCGTATAAATTTGGTACTAATTTTGCGACGTTTGGTGCGGGTTTGTATTTTAATAACTCGAGCTGATACGGTGACATCCATTCTTTTGGTACTATTAACGTCTCTGGTGCGAGTGGATATGCGTTGTGAGAATCGTGTAAACTAGTTGGATATTCTAAATCAACTTCTAAAATATATCCTTTATTTTGTTTAAATCCTTCGCTCTCGAGTTTATCAATTTGTTTACTAGTCATCCATTTAAAATTACCAGTTGGTAAAGGTTGACTCATCGCCCACCCGTATAAATTATTTGTGTCTAAATACATAATGTAACTAGATGGGATCGTTTTATCGTAATCGGGCAAGTATTTATTGTTTGCTTTTGCGTATCGTTTACTCGCCATGCACGTTCCTCCTCTCGTACCTTTTTCTATAAATAAATGCATGTTGTAATCCGTAAACAATTCTAAAGTTTGTTTTGAATGTTTTAACAACGCGCCCCAACTTAATCCTGGACTCGTGTAAGAATTGGCCGGATCTAAACCGTAAACTCGTATACAAGTAACGCGAAAATTTTCAAATACGTCCGCTAATAAGCAAGTATCGGTACGCACATACAAATCGTGATAATCTCCTAAATTTTTACAATCAAAGGTTTTCCAAACGTTTTTAGCGTGCGAGTATTCTTCTTCAATAATATCTTCATCGTTTAAACTACTATAAAAAGATTATTGTAAAGGAAGTTGTTTTTCTTCAAATCTTTCAAAACTATCCATGTATTCGTATGGTTAAATACCCTTGATTTTTTAAAGTTTAAATCTTTCTAAATCAGGTTCAAACTTGCTAGTAATTAAAAAAGAATTGGTTGATTCTACGAGTTTATCCAACGACGCTAGTAAAAATTGAAAACTATCGATAAATCGTAGTTGCCCGATCGTAAAAGAAATATATTTTTCGATAGTGTTTGGAATACACGTTAGATTTCCCGTCGTTTGACTCGCAGCTTGCATAATGAGATGAGAGTCGTAACCTCGTAAATTATGAAACACGACCGGAATAAAAGTTTTATTTGGTTTTAAACTCAGTTTTAAATTACAACAACTATGCGCAGCGCCTCGATATTTTCCGGTGATGTGACAATGATCGCGTACTTTTCTAAACTTATCGACGTCATTGTTTAAAAATGTCTTTTCACATATCCAACACTCGCTAGCGGAGTTATAATCTTCTACATCTTCATTAGTCATTATTATTTTTTTAGGATTTTTAAATATCTCGTTAATGTTTTCTTCTTCTTTTTCTAATTCTTTAAAAAAAGTTTAGCCGCATCTTCTCCTCTGTAAACAGCGGGATAACTAGTTTCACCGTCGCAACAAACTACAACGTACGAATAACCACAAACAACGTGTTCTTGTAGTTTTTTAGTATTAGTTGCATTTATTTCGTCAATCTTTTTAGTATTAGTTTTTTTTACTTTACCATTCTTGTCAGAGTCAATCTTTTTAGTATTAGTTTATTTTTACGCCAGAGTCAATCTTTTTAATAATACATTCAAAGTCGGCGTATATAACGAAAGGAACTTTCATCTTTTTATGAATATCTATAAACTTTAGCGTATCGTTTTTACCCTTTACAGGCATAACAACCTTTGTTGGTCTATCATTAATTCCCTTACACATTTTTACGTGATTTTCGAGATACGCTTCTGTTGAAAAACCCTGTAAACACCTCAAACAAAAATGTTGACGTTTATTGTGTTTTGTTTGATTAAAAAGTAATTTATTTACATCTTTTATCCAAACGTAGTGAGATCTAGTTCTTTTTTCTTTTTCTTTTTCTTCTTCTTCTTTTTCTTTGTCTTCTTCTTCTTCTTCGTGAATTAATAATAAATTTATACGTTCTAATTCTGCGGGTTGATCACTAAGACGATAAACTAGTATCGTTTTTGACTCGCAGCCAAAAACGTTTATCGCTATATTGTTTTGTCTCTCTACTATTTTTATTTGGCTGATTGGTGTAGGAGCCTCAATATTTTTAAAATTTAAACCGTCTTCAATCGGGTACTTGCTCATTCTATCAACATGATTGTTTGCTGGAAAAAGAGCGCTACGTAGTGCCCACCTCAAACAATTATCGTCGTTGTTTTTTACGTTGATGCATGCTTTTTTATTTCTTATATAGCCACATAACTCGATATAAGAACCACCTTTCAAAGGTTGATATTTTGCATAAGTAATAGTCATATCAACAATACGATCTACCATCCATCCAGAACCATTTTGAGTCCATTTTTCTAAAGACTCAACAATTTGTGAAAAAACTGAATTTAGTATATTTTCAATATTATCCAAATTAAATAAAACAATTTGCTTATTATTATGAAATCTTGGTTCAGCAAAATCAAGCGTGCTGTCTAAGTTTTCTTTATGTAATTTAACGCGTATATATATCATAAACTTGTACGACTCTAATTCTTTCAAGTCTATACCAAACTTGTTAATTATTTTTGGTTTTACCGTTTCCCAAAATATGTTTAAATCTTTTTCTTTACTGTGATTTAGCGGTACAACCATTCTTCGTTCGCGTAAATATCTACCACTATCGATCAAGTATTTAAATCTCAACTCTTCTTCTTGGTTATAAAACCTTTTAATAGCGCTAATATAGTCTTTTTTTTAACAACTGCGCTCTTTTACCGGCGCCGAATTGAGGTAAATCAATATTTTCATTCGCTATACGTTCTCTCAATTCAGTTATACTTAATTTATACAAAGGCTTTGGTTTATGTTGACGTATATAATTTTTTATACCTAGATAATAAGATCGTTTATTTATTTTACCCTTGCTATTTTTTCTAAAAGTTATTTTACTAAAGTGTTCTTCCCTACGTGAGTACTCTTTCATTTCTAACAATGTCCATTTCGATAAATATTTTCTTTCCATCTCCTCTTTAATATACTTCAAGATAATATTTATTTTTTCTTTTTTTTTCTCAGTTTTTAAACTTACATTTTGGTTTATTTATTTTTTAATTAAAAAATTAGTATTTTAATTTTTTATGTTTTATTAATATAAACGTCTTGTCGTTTCTAACAACTCTTTCATCACGCTATTAAACAAACGAATAGATTTTCCTTTAACACGCTTAAAACTGTTTACCTTTAATATCTTTGCACATTTCGTACACAAACCTATCGAGGCTTTTGTGCCTTTTTTACATCTACGACACGCAACGGGCATACTTTTTCCACATTTTAGCTTCCATTTATGTAAACCACAATATACTGTATTAGGAGAGCTTAAAATACAACACTTGTCAGTTTTACCAACTAAAAGCCATTCGCAAGGAACGATTTCTTTTCTTTCTTTTTCCATTCTCTCTTCTCACTAGTAAACTACATAATATTTTTATCATTTTTTTAATTAGTTTTTTACATTTACTTTTTGTGACGTCATCAATCTTTTTATGACGTCATACATCCATCCTTTTTTAGGGAATTACCCTCGAAAAATAGATTTTTCATGTAGGTGGGCTAGAACCAGCATCTGACATACTACGCCATGGTATAATATCCTATCAAGGATACCGGATACAGGCTCTAGGCGTACCACTCAAACGTCTGTGTAATGTATTGCGCAATCATGATCTCTGGAGCTGGCCGGCTGGGTGTGACCGGTGACGCGTACATTAACTGCTGCGTGGGGGACGACTGAAGCGTGAAATTCCTCGAATGCATAAATGCAGGGGACCAGTCTAGCTAGTATTAGCTATGCGCTATAGCTAGCTAGCTAGCTAGCTAGCTAGCCAGCCAGCCGCACCCACCCACCACACTACATACTGCATGCACTAGTGCTAGTGAGTGAGTACCGCAGTACATAAATTATAATTTAACACGTTATATTTGTAAACAGAAACGGTTGTTGTTGCCTTGAGCGCGCTGGGATTAAATATTGCAGAGATTCAACATAACGGTAAGCATAACATTAACAACATTTCCCCCAATTTTGGTAGAGTTGGTTTTCGATTAACCTTATTGCCAGGACATTTCTAAATCCCGAGTCTGAAATACAGTCACAAGTCACTCATGTGAATAGGTATCGTAACGTTACACAAAATAGGCCTACCTCGGTGTGTTTGGATTGATCTCGGGTGTCGGGCGTGTTTTGGTGAACACGAACAGAAACTTGTTTCTGACGTCATATTCTTGACCAGAAACGAGACGGCATAGCTATGCGAAAACGAGAACGTAACCAGAAAATTGTTTTTAGTTTGTGATGTGTTCAATCATGAACGTTTCTCAAAATATACAGTGTAAATTTTAATTATCGTCCATGTACGTAATTCGCCGCACTCGTGAAATGACGCACCTACTTTTGGCTTAGCATTTCTCGGAAAACTTTCAAAATTATGGCGTATTACTGGTTGCATAAACTTATCTAAGTCGTGCTTGTTACAGAAATAAAAATTATAGTGAAATTGTATGATTTACTGGAAAGTTAGTGCTTGTGAAAGTGGAAAAAGTTGTTTAACTACTGATTTTACTATATACAAATAGTAAGACTAGAGATTTACATGACCTCATTTTTTTTTCACGAACATCTGTGATTTTATTGTTCTATGCCGTCAACAAGCTGTTGTCTGTGGAAACCAAAATATATGAATGCTTTGCATTTGCAATGATTTTTTAAAGAAATACTGATCCTCAAAATGGACCCATTCCTTATACTAGAAGAAGCGAACGAAGACTACTTAGTTTGTTGGTGTTTATTTCGACGGTAGTGGAAAATTATTGAGAAAATGAAACAATAATATCATGGTTATGAAAAGAAATCTTTTATTTGACAAAATGTTAACAGCATTTTTACACATTTCAAAAAAATTTAAGTACTTTTTGCAAAAATTTTAACCACCTTCCATTTTAATTTTTATTGGTCTTCCAAGAATATTGAGTTTTGAGAGCTTCTCCAAATTGTACCATTTTATTTTAAAAATCGAAAATAATATTTTTATTTTCAAGATTAAAAACAATTTTACAACCATCTGGAATAAGATGAAGTATGATTTAACTGTTTTTCTTCTCGGGTACATTTTCTGTGTCCTCATCAACTTTAACAGTTTGGGGGTGAGTCATTATACCAACATATATTTTCTGATGACTACAATTCTGTGCGTCTCAAAAAACGGCGCTCAAGACGTCCACGCGTATGATCATGCATTGAAATTCCGCATTTTACAAGAGAATCCTTCACTGAAACAAACTGAAACACCAGACTGCTAATTTCATTTGTAAGTTACCGTCCAGTTGATTATATAACCTTAGGTGCGTCATTTAGGGTAAATTGAGGATACACTGTAATTAAAATATTGAGCGCAATCTTGGGATTTGCGCAATCTCGAGATTGCGCTGCTCATGATGCTGCGCAAAGTAGGGATTTGCGCAATTTGGGAATTATTTGTGTTAACGTTAGATGACACAGCTAACCAAGAATCAAAATGGGTTGACATAAGCTGTGTTCGCACTGGACTTTTTTTGGTAAAACTTACCGAGACGATGGGTACTTTTCCCATTTTAAGTCCAGTGCGGACAGCCTGGGACATTTTCCTCTCATTACAATAAGTAAACGGACATCTCTCATACAAACACCAGCGTTGAAAAACACACTGCATTACGCACACAGACAAGTATAGGCCAAATGCATATACCCTCTATTTTATGAAACCCATGCTCCCAAAAGAAACATGTACTGGACATATTAACTGTACCCCATGAAAATTTAGTTTGTCTACTTGCTGTAGAAACCCAATATTTCTGCTTTTGAATTGTTTTTACATATGTACCCGTCGAATTCAAAACGACAACTTTTGCACTTCAGCACACTGACCTCGTCACACACGACCATTAACAATACACGAGTTCGCGGTGCGGTAAGACGCTCCCTACATGGCCTCCAGTGGGCGGTCTATTTGCTGTTCACTCATGTAGTTCATTCATAAAGTAACTGCACAGTTAGTTGCTGTCGACCCTAATGAATATTCAAACAAAGTTTGAATGAAATTTACATAATTTTACCATATGTACCTATGTAATATTCACAGACCACCCCCGAAGTTGATTTTCTGCATTCTAATGATCTGACCCGGACCCAGTTGTGTGCCTCGTATGCGTGACATGATCGTGCAATCTTCACGGTACTGCATGCTGATTGGCTAATCGTCATTTGTTTACGCCGCATGGTCAGGCGCTACCATTTACCGTTCGGGTGTATTCAGAGGGTTGTTTGTAATGTACCACAATCGGGTTTTGTGCACAAACATAATGGGAGTTTCTGGGTCAATAAAAAGGACTTAGAGCATTTTGGATGGTTATTGGGGGTGGGGGTGGTAAGGGGATTTCCAAAAGATGTTGTTGCTGATTAAGCGACCACCGAGTTACAGAAAAAATTGGTAGCACTGCATCTGTAGCGGGTTTAAGGGCAATTTTGATCAAGCTGTAACTGTTTTGGTAGTTCTTAATTACTTCAATATTAAAAGGAGATGTATTCTTCATTATTAGTCCTTCGGCCGTCATTAATGTTCTTGTCAACTTGCTCTAATAGTAATAGGGGTCTTTGACATTGTTAAGAATTTAAAAAAATACACTCCATTCACACATGGCTTACATGAGTTTCTGTTTTATTTCAATCTTACAATTTATGCACTCTAAAATAACTTTAACTCTGGCTTGATACATATAACAAATGAAATTTCAAAACTCCAAAGTTCAAACACTTTAAAAAGACCTTTTTGCTTTTCGGCAAATAATATCATACAATAAAAACACAACTACTTGTAATTTTAATTATTGCACAGAACATTGCATAAATTCAGTACGCACGATAGATAAATGGGTGCTGTACTATACATTGCATAAGTGCATTCAGTAAGCACACATAACTTTTATAAGTAATTTTTTTTCTCAAAACTGTTCCTGTACTTTAAAAACCCTTGTACACTTGCATTCCAAAAAAATTATGCAAAATTTGCCTCCTTTGTAACTGCTGTACTTTAACAAGCTATACATTAAAGTCCTGTATTATATTTGTATACACAGCAACCCTCATAATTATATTAGACAATTTACATGAATTCCATTTATAGTTCATTCTGACATTGGTCTGGGTTTGGACAGGTTGTGCGATTATGGCCAGCATACTGGCCACATTTTCCACACTTCTTTGGCTTTCGTGGAAGTGTAATGCCTTTATGTGCACGATACAGACGTCTATTGCTCCTACGCATGATTTGGGTGATTGACTCCACACCTTTGCGGTGGTTGGTACCTTTGTAGTACTCTGTCGTTGTCATGTCATTTAATTTTTCTAAGCCCTGTGCATTGAAAATGTGGATGGAGCCTAATCTTTCTATGAGGTCAGTTGAATGCACTACAAACAGATGCAAATACGGGGTTGCTATCTTAGCAGTGCAAACAGATACTAGACTTTCATACCACTCAACCAAGTCACCTCTCAACATTGCCAACTGGGCAGGTCTGTCAGGAGACTTGGAATTAGCCTGCTTAAATGATCGAATATTGTCATACAGTACCCTGAACCTGCGCCATGAATTAACTACTGCATGTCCATGTGCATGACATTCCAAAAATTTCTCCACTTTATGTTTTTCGGGCCCTCTAAGATCCCGACATTTCACCAATTTTGTTTCCTTATCATAATTCAGAGGGGAACCACGTACACCAGCTCTTTCCAGAATGTCTTCCATCTTGGCACACTTTTTCATTTTGTCGGGATCATAGGACCTACAAACTGATCTCATCTCTTGCATGTCAAGCTCGTTGATCATTTGCATCATTTTCTTCATTAGCCTGTCAGTGATTCTGAGATACATGTGTAAGGTATCGAAAGATACACGCTCACTTGGTATAGACTTGAAAATGGGATCCCTTACACATGAGTGACCCTTTTCACCAATTGTTCGTGGCTGAATTGTGGGAGAAGCGATGTGCAAATGTGAACTATCAGTCAGACAATAAATACAGGGGAACTTGGAGTTTGCTGCTCCCATGCCACAGACGGTTAAAAGAAACTTGTAATCTCCTGATAAATAATACCGAATTGTGTACTCCACCTCATCGATTACTACATTTGTGAAAGATGCTACATCTTGCACTATATCAACTAAATGCTCTTTCAACTGACTGTATTTCTCCTCATCACAAAGGATTGCTATGGGGTGATGCGCACTTGCTGAAGTTGCATTAGCTTCATCATTTAGTATTGTGCAAGTGACATTCACATAATGCCATCGACCTACTACTGTGCCATCCCCTGTGATCTTTACATCCACATTTGGTTTTCCCTCCCCAAGTATATCCTTACTCACAAGATGCTTTATTTCTTTCGTCAGCAGTACTTTTATATCTCTTTGAACTCCTGGTTTAGATGATTTTGTTTTTGACAAGGGGATATCTATCTCACTTTGTGGCATTTGGCTTTTTACCTGTGTAAGATTTGGGAGATTGGTTATACAAGCAAGTGAGTTCCACGACTCATCAGAGATGCCATGGGCATCTTTCACTAAAATGGCAAGATTAACCCTTCGTAAGAACTCATCTTCATTACACTCAGAAATATTACACAATTCCTCTGTATCTTCTATCAGAGAAATATTTTGCAGTTGTCCACTTTTTGCATCTTTGACTGTTATATTTCTGACTTGAACTCCCCATGAATCAAGAAATTGCATCCTGGCTTGACACTCCTCTTTTATAAGTCTCATTGCATGTCTTTTTGAATACTGATATTTGTTTCTCCATGCATATCGTCTGCCTGTTTGCTTATTTCTCAGTATCATGGAGAGGCACATGGCACGTTTCCTATGTTTCTCTCTCAGCAATTCAAGTTGTTTGTTCCTTTTCACAATATTTTTCAGTTGTTGTTTTCTGTTTGCCATCTTTCCATTTTCCCTTTTCAATTTCTTGATGTTATCAAGTAGACCTGTTTTTGTATACTCTGAATAAAAAATCTTAATTTTCCAGAATTTTACCTTATCAAGCCAAGCAGCAAACAGGGTGCTCTGCTTGCCTCCCAATTTTGACTTCTTAATTCTGGATACAAATCCATTGGGCTTGTACAAGTATGCTTTTATGGCACTTTGCAAGCGGGGAGTGAAAATGACATCAATAGAATAATGTTGGTATATAGCACGGAACAAGAGAGACGTGGCCTCACTTGGAGTTTTATCCAAAATTGATCTTAAAACGTCAGCCACAAAAGTCAAGTGCACATTTAAACATGAGTAAGCCATGGTACATGTAAAGGAAAACAACTTGAATGCGTATAACACACTCTGGATTGTTATTGATACTAACTGTTAGCTTTTCTTTTACAGCCAGTCTGAACACCGCCTTCAAATGATCTGCTGACCCAATATCAGCTGGCAACTCCTCCTTGGTGATTACATTTGTCTGGAATTGAAGACCAAAATAAACAAAACAAAACAAAAAACCTTTTAAAAAATTGGCGTATCAGGGCTCTATTCCTCATGTTATAAGAACTGAAAATTTCTCAAACTTCCGAGAGACAAACGGGTCTATTGAGCTACAGAGATTTGACCAAGTCTCACGTTAATACAAACACCTTTAATCACTCCCTAAGCATTGTTACTGAACAATAAAAATCCTTCAAAATCCTCCAACTTCCTTTGTTGTCTAGAGAGTTAGGGTTAAGCTAGTCTTACTCAACATGCTCAAGTTTCCAAAACCAAATGACCTTACAAGTGAATACTGTACCCTTTCATCTGTACATTTTAATGCCTTTGATTCCAGTACGGAGTATAATAAATTCACGACATTTGAGACAAATAACAAAATTTCTTCTTTAAGAGGAAAATGTAGCTCACCTTTTCTATCCACTGGTCCCATTCATCGCTCCATCCTAAATAATGGACCAATGCTCTACTGTCATCTTCTTCCACAATCTGAATCAAAAAATAAAATAGGCCTCAATAAAAACAATTGGAAAAATGGACCTTAGCTATAAAAGGCCTATAATCCTTTACATATTTCACTTGAAATCGTGCAAGAACGAAAGGGAATTTTTTTAGGATTTTCAATTCTCTTCCAGCACACCAAAATTGAAAAGACTCCATTTGTTGAGTTGGCATGGAATGACCCCCCCTGTCATGCTTGTGTCTTACTCAAGTTTCCAAAATACATCGTAATTTTGGGAGATGTAGGTATTGAAGTTCACTGGAAATATATATTTACATAAGAAACTTAATTAAACATTTTCATTATAAATATAGCTTCCTAGTTATTTTTTTATTTTTTATAAAAAAGGTTATAGAAGTGCATAACACAAGTATCACCCCTGTAGAGAATGGAATTGTCCAACTACTGTCTATAGTGTCGTTGTACCATAGTACCATGGTTGTACAAAGCACGTTGAAAGCAACAGCCAAAAACAAGTAATTAACTAACACATACCTCAACATGAAACGCTGCATTAGGGTTCCATTTAACAGGTCTTGTTTTACTTTGTCCTCTTTCAAGTAGTTGAAATTCAGTCAACTTTTTGTAATAGCCTGCTGAATAATCTGTACAGTTTCTTCTCGGCCGAGAGCTACAACGTAACTTTGTCTGCAACATGGCGCGCAACGCTTGGATCAAGAGATCACCGGTTAAAGTTCAACGCGTGATCGTTAAATGAATATTCATTACTTCCCAAACCACTGCGGGCTGTAATTGGCTTATGTAAATGAAGTGATGATGTCATATAGCTCATTAAAGTTTGTCACTGAGCCCGTGCTTACTTATTGTAATTTCAGTTACTTTTCCTGAGTCCAGCGGTTACTTCTACTGGCCAACTGCTGCCCAGGAAAACTAACCAGGTAACTTTTCCCGAGACGATAAGTCCAGTGCGGACAGTGCGAGTCGGTAAAAGCGGCTCAGGAAAGCGTGCATCCGGCCCGAGCGCAAGGTCGTGCAACAGTGGGGGCGGGCCGGACGCATTTAATGCATACATGTGCATGTGTAGCAAGTTTTCTGTGCGTTGTTGGGTCAATCGGGTCAACTTAGGTCACGCAAAGCGCCCTCATGAGTCATTATACTGACAGCTCGGTTACTTCTAGCACGGTCTTGGTAAAATTTTCCCGTGTCGAAAGTCCAAGTGCGGACAGAGGTTACATTTGACCATTTTTCATTTTAGCATCGTCTCGGTAAAACCTTCCCAAATAAAAGTCCAGTGCGAACACGGCTATAGCTACATCTAACACAAATAATTCCCATCTAACATGCAATAATTTCACAACACAACTATGTATCAACTATCATATTTATTGCCCACAAGAATTTTGAGATAAACAAAATAAACACAATAAGCCAACACTGAAGAAGGTAAAGGGGACAGCCAAAAGTGGTGATCAAATTTATTTCCACACAACAAATGACAGAATGACACTGTAACCCATGCTGTAACAAAACAAGCTCTATTTATTTTAGGCCAAAACTTAGAGTAACTTGGAAATCTGCAGATTGTGCAGAGATTGCACAAATCCCTGACAAAATAACGTTGGAACTAATTAACGTTACTCGTGAGTGCTGACGTTAACATTAGCAAACTAAAGTATAACGAATAACACTAACAGTTGTACAAACAATCCATCCATCATGTTTTAACAAATAATTAACCATAACTCCCTAGGCCCATTTGCTTATACATAACCTGAATCCTCCAAAATCCTTCAGTAGTAAAGCAAGCACATGACATGTATGCACACATGTGTTTCTAATCTGTGATACATGTACATGACCAGGGACCCTCCCTGCATGCATGGAGCAATAAACAGTGTCCACTGACCCAAGCACTGACCTTACAATCACTACAACAAACATGGATGTACATGTACCATGGAAAGGCAAGTATGCCTAATAACCTCAATCCTCCAAAATCCTTCACTTTAGCAAAGAGGATTTGGGAGGATTTGGGAAGGTTATAGGGCTAACAAAACTTTTTACAATATCTACCATTTTGAAACCAAGCGTAACCGATCACAAACTTCGGATGATGTTTGGTCAGAACAATGACGTCACCTAGCACAACCAAACTCGCAAAAATGTTTAATCAATGACCGAAGCCCGAACATGTTTCTTGTCAAGGTCGCAAAAACGTGCCCCAGAACTCACAAGAGTCCAGACATGTCTTGTGGACGAGTTACATACGTGTATCATCTGTGCACCTCCTCATAGAGTATACAACATTACATCATCTCCCCATTAACTGTGTGTGAGGCAATGTGTTTTTGGTCCAATAATTTATAATAATAAATTCAGTCTTTTGAATACCTTGCATGTAAAAATTTAAATACGTATATATGTACAGTATGTACGCCCAATAGGGAATCCAGCAATTTCTAGATGTATAGATCACCGTGTCACGCTTTAAAAGTACTTGTTTTAGCCTTTCTGTGCACCAAATTTTGAGACAATATTTCGGTGGTTGGAATGGAAGAAAGGGTAGAATGTCGTATCTGGCCGCCACTATTTATCATTAAATATAACCAATAATGTAATCTTACCTACCTGGTAAGGTGGAGAACATATGGACATATACTTCAAATTATTTCAGGATATTTATTTCATGAAAAATCAGGCATTTTTGGTATACGATGACTTCCTCAGTCATGTCGGTCTGATCTTGTAAACTCCACAATTAGTGACCAACACAGTCATTGTACATGCGTAATGGCAACTATAATAGGATCCTTCTATTTTCTGAAGGGGAGGATTTTTTAAGAAGGGAAATCAAGTCCGAAAACCATCATAAAAGTGGATTTTAAAGATAGTTTTCATTTTCTGTACCACCAAAAATCGATCTGTAGAATGATTAGTGGTTGCAAAAACAATCCAAAAAAGCCCTTAAAAAGTGGCGGCCGGATACGACATTCTTTCCGGAAGAAAATTCTGTATAGTTTATTTTTGTGATTAATGCCACTAAAATATAGAACTATTTCATCAAACATACCAAATTTCACAGCCACTTGCAGATACAACCTTCTCTGGTCGTAGCCATCTTGTTAACCCTAACCACCCCAAATAATTCAAACTCCAACAGTAGTCCATGAGCCAGCTGATTTATTGGTACCAAACAGAGGGACTAATTCTAATCCCTATTATGGTCACAAATAATCTATAAATCACCAAACAATATGATAGCCCTTCTAAAAAGGAAGCTTGATAGTGTTAGTTTTCCTATGATTTTTACCATAAAATGTGGAAGTACTTTAGCCTCTTGTCCCTGTCAAACTGCGCATGCCCATTCATATTCCTGACGGCTGTTTATTGACAGTTGCCACTCAATTGAAAGTTTCCTCGTTATCACATGGAGTGACAAAATTTAAGTTCCTGTCAACAATGAACAGCCATTGTATCTAAAACATGTCATTATTCACACTGAACTAGGACGATTACTGCATCGTGTGTTCCAATCAAATCATCAGCCCGAGTTCATGTGATTCGCGTTCCACGTGACTATGTCATAATATAAACACGTGACTAGGTTTATTCCTGTATGCGCATAATACCGTGGATAATATAAAACCATGTGATTGTGACACGTCATTTGCACTTAGGAAAATTTGACCGAGTTTGGATTGTACTCGCACTATTTTAAATAAACGTCATGTGGTTTTAAGTAATGTACATGTGTTTTGTCACTAGACAAGAGTCCCAGTATGGTACATTGTATGTATAATAGAATAGTGTCACAATCCCCCAACTTTGATCGAGCAGCTGCCGATCCATGCTTTGATTTATTTCATGACTAATGTGAGCACAGAGCACCGGTCACCTGCACTTACATGTACTGCAAATGTTATTGTTGTTGTAGACTTTTAACGTAACGCCCATATTCTGCATTATATTTAAATATGCATGATATAAATTGTCGTACGTGGTGTGCCATCCAGAGTCACAGACCACCATGGATAGACAGTGAGACGTTAACATTGTCTACACATTGTTGGATCAAATACCCCATTCAATCCACAACACTTAATCCATCTGATTTCTTTGAGTGGCGGTGGATTTTAAACAACGCTTTGTAAGGCGGCTCATTTGTGATATGACGGTCGGCTTACATGTACCAAGACTTCCTAAATTTTTTCCATGGAATTTCTGATCCGACTGACAATAAAAAAAATTTTAATCGCGATATATTTTTTTCTTCGCGATATACAATGTATATATTTTTTCATCGCGATATATTTTTTTCATCGTGATTTGCCAATATCCCGATAATTTGAAAAGTTCTCGATATCATAATTGAATTAAAAAAATATCGCGATATTCGATATTATCGTGTCATCGCCCAAGCCTACACTGAACTGTGTGTGTGTGACAGCAATGAACCATTTATGTCGATGTGTCTGGAAATTGTACGGTTTTTTTTCCCCAATAATTTTAGTCATGATTTATACATGTAGTTTCACAAGTACTGTCACCTGTATAAGAGGGAATCAGTTGAAGGATTTTGATTGTATATTTTGGGCCGGTTTTCATCATGTTTTCATGTAAGGTACATGTATCTGACACAAAAATACATGTATGTGTGTATTACTATATAATTAAACTAACGTTACAACATAAATGAGTACGTACAAATAACTGCAATGTACATGTATGTACCATGTATATACAAACATATATATTTGAGCCAAGATTAAACATTTTGTGGGACTAGTACATGTAGCTGTGTACAATATAACTATTCCCATGCTATAATGCCCTTGAGGGTATTGTAACTAGGGCTGTGTCGGATATCCGGGTCCGACCGAAACTGTCATTACATGTACCTGGTTCCATTTTTTGGTTCGAGTACCTAAACAACATTTTAAAATTGGGAACAGAAATCTTTGACTATTGAACAACTTATGTTTACACTTTTATGAGCAATTTTATTCAAGAGATTACACTCTGATAATGCCTTTGCATGGACGGATCATCATGAGCACAGGCCCTGGGCACAAATTCACCACGGGCCCATACACGCGCATAATACTACTAGTACTATGCTACTTAGCCTGCACGCGCACGCACACGCACTCACTGCATGCCCTCCCCCCAGATAGCCTACATAGTTTTGTTGCACAATAGCACAGAAACAACCACACAGCATAGGCCTACGTCACGCTGTAGGCTACGTGATTTAATTGGCTTTATTAAACACGTGATTTACATTCAAACAATGCCATAGTCATACATTTACAAAATCACATTTACTCCAATATTTTTAAAATGGGGGGGGGGGGGCCTTGACATTTAATAGGGACCCGTGGTCCCCCCTCCCTAAACAATTTTTATTTTTATTTTTATTTTTTTTTGAAAACCAAGGGCCCCTATTGGCTCCTGGGCCCGGGGCACGTGCCCAGTTTGCCCGTGCGGTAATCCGTGCATGTGCCTTTGTAGTATTTTATGGACATTCTCCATACACTTTTGTCCAACTGCCAATCATTAATACTCAAATAGCCTGGTTGGGCATGCTACAAAGGATGGAATGTTTGCCTATTGTTCACAGTAATTGGATTAGTGGGACGATAACTGCTGGTTTATGCATGGAGGAAGAAAACAGTCTGCACTGGAGTGTGCACCATGATGTGTTAATAGAGTGGATTTTATTATAGGGGAAGTCCACTTTAATTGTCCTAATAAAAAAGTGGTGTTGAAATTGGTTTTGTTGTGTAATTATTTTGATGTGCCACAGACCAACATTTACATTTATTTACCCACCGATACCGAGCTCTCTTGTGTATTACATTTGCCGACAAGGTAACAATTTGTTTCAAAAGAAAGACATAAAAAGGGAGGTGTTAAAGGTCCTATGAAAGTTTTTTTTCATTGTATACAATAAAGTATGTCTACTGGAACATATATTTGTCATTTGTAAATATTTCCCCTCATGTTTACACCATAAAAATATTAATTTTAAAATTTAGGGAGTGCTTTTTGACACGCCCATATCCCCTCATTAACATAACATTTGTGACATGTACTCTTAGGCGATTTCCCAATCCGCGATCCACAGCACTTGCCCAAGGAACGGAGAGGTGTTCAAAGGTTTAATGTCCAGTGCCGCGATCGTAAAACCAGCTGGAGTAAACACCAGTCAGTAATCCCCATTAAATCAATTAGCGCCTCTGCCCGGTCCCAGACACAGACCGCGTTGCACTCTGGGTAATGATGCGCGTGCGCAATACGATTGCATCCTTGCCAAAATGGCGGCGTACAGCAAAGACGAGTTTTATTATGGTTCTGATTTCAGTGATTTTTCTGACAACGAAGCCGATCTTGAACCCATTTCCGACGGAGTTGTTAGTTCTGACGAAGATGACATTATGTGTTCATGTGTGTGTGGTTTACCGGCAACAACAGATATGATCGGGTGTGACGGCGGGGAATGCAAAATCGAGTGGTTCCATTATCAGTGCGTCGGCTTGACAGCGAAAACTGTACCCAAAGGTTCATGGATTTGTGACCTGTGTCGGCCACCAAACAGTAAGATTTTTCAATATTTTTGGTTTTGTGATCTTGTTTAATTGAAACATAAAACAATCTCCTTTTAGACAATGTCCGGGCGTTAATTAGCCCCGTAAACAGGCCCCCAAAAAGTTTCTTTAAAAAACATTCTGACGTCATCATCACTGCCCTGACAAAACTCGAACACCTACATGTATGTGTTTGTAATATCACAAACACTGCCGTCTAGTTATTTTTTTTTTTTTTTTCGTCATGTTCTTTTTACACTGCAGTCAGACAGTGAAACTGTGAAAGTAATAAAAATAAACTGTCCTCTCAATAGTTTTTTTATGCTGTAATTTTCGGACACAAGGTTTACTTAAGTCATTTGAAAAGCCATCAAGCAAAGCTGGAATTCGATCGTTTTCATGAATTTTTATGGAATATATTTTCATTTAGTTTTTTTCTCCACCATGAATTGATACATGTACATTTATGAGGTGGTATTCATCATGTATTCATGTACTTATGTGAATTAAAAAGCACTTTCTCAAAACTGTAATTATTCAATGTTTTCCCCCATAACTACAGTAAACTAAAGACCGGACAAATCCGGCAGTCTTACGTTTTTCACATGTTTTTGCTGATTTAGCAAGAAAATCTGGAAATCTCAGAAAATTTCAAGCTCAGAATATTCGCGTCACACTGAAGAAAGTAAATTTTTTCGTATTTTGACTCTGGTGTTGTATTTTTTGCGGTCTTGGGGATTTTTCTCCGAAATTAGAGCCCTGACCCTTAAACAAAAATGGCTGCTTCATTGTATAATAGCACTGGCGCATGAACTACTCATGCTGCAACTCTCTATAGATACACACATCTCATTGTTTTAAAAAGGATTTCAATGTCATTTCTAAAAGGTAATATGTTACATAATTTTGATTGTTATTGACCTTATTATGTATCATTTTTATTTTAGTGAGACGACCAGCACCAAAGTTCAAGAAGGAACATGCCCTTAACAACGCAGTTGACTACATGAAGACTGGCCTGGAGAGAATTAAGGTTCACCCTTTATTCTCTGGGAACTACCCAATGGCAGCGGCTGTCATGAGTCTTGTAGCAGCGTTGTTGAATGTTGCCGAGACCTCTAAGTTTGAAGAGTTTACTTGCACCCTGGTTTCTGCACTTTGGCTCATAGCCACTTCTGGTGATGATAAATTTCTACAGCCTGAAGCAATGGACATGGTATGGAAAGCTTTTCACCAGTACAAGCTGAAAAGCATCAAGGAATGGAAAGCATTCTTGGCATCTCTACAAATGTCAACTGATGGCAAACACATCCATATTGTTTACCAACACCTTTTGCTTGATATGGTAACTCTTATAATTAAGGACAGAAACATTACAGATTCTCCCCAAACTCAATCTAGTACATGTACTGACTTTGCTTTGTCCAAAGAAGAAGAGCAGGTTTTGCGGTATGTTGCTGGCTATGTTCCGTTCGCACTTTGTGAGAAGCTGAGAAGACAGAGTAATGCCACTGCTGCTAAATTTTGCAAGATACTTTCAACCTGGCGCACGTGTAGTACTAACACATCCAAAACATTCCTGGAATACAGCAACGCATGGATCAATGTTCAGAATAGAGGGGGTTTATTTCATGTAAAAGACGATGTATATTTGTTGTTCAGAACAATGGAGAGTGCAATAAGACCAACACTTTCAAAAGAAAACCTGGAGAAATGTGTTGGGCAAAATATCAAGATATCTTTAAGGGAAAAAATAATGTCACACACTAGAGTGCATCATTACTGGTGTAATCTTACCAAGGAGAACGTAACTGGTAACAACTCAACATGTTTACTGGATATGGTTGTTAATCTTTATGTAAAAATAAGAATTAAAGCATTTTTGAAAGTGTATCTCGATTTAAAGAAAGCAAATAGCCAAGTGTCCAAAAAAGCTGAGAAAGCTCTACGAAAAGAACTAGCAAAGTAAACATTCATTTGCTTACCATAAGAACAATTCTCCAATTGTTAATCTGGAGATGAAGGTATTATGAAAAGCCATTGATCACCCATGGGGGCTACATGCAGTTTAAACCTTAAAAAGCATGATAAATTTTATGCACTTTTATTCACTTTTTCTTCTTTGGTAGAGGAATGCTGTCAATGTTGGTGGTTTGGGTTTGGCTCCTTTTCTTGACGTTGCCCTTCTTAGAAGCCTTTGCACAGTTTGAAGCGACATACAGAGACAGTATATTATGTCCGAACTGCTCCATAGTCGGGTTGTCCCAGCTCCCACCTGCACCCCGTTGTTTGCTGAAATACTCCTCCAGCGGGTCTTGGTTGAGTTTTTCGCTCAAGAAGTACTTCACACCAGGGGAACGGAGGAGTATTTTTGCCAGTTCCACAAAAGAGTGAACTATTAAAAGAAGCAAAATACATGCACATCAAATAATACATTACATGTACACATACATGTAACAGTTAAGTTGTCTGTTGGCTAATGTTTCGTCTGATGAAAGGTTTCTTCAGAGTAATTTTCCATTTTTAAAACTCATACATCTAATTCCATGTAGTATTTTTCAATTATTATTTTCTGCTCTGTAAGTGCATTTTGTTGATAATTATTGTAAACTTACGCAGCTTTTCATTTTATCGTGGACAGCAATTTCCTGCACATTGAATACAATTTTTTTCTTCAAGTAATTATTGGTTGACTTTTCTAATGTAAAAGTCAAGGACAATTTCTTGCACTCCTTGCTTAAGTGTACATGTATGAAACATGGGCATAGAATTTGATCATACTGTCATTATCTTTGTTATCTTTGTTCAACAATAGTCATGAATACCGATTCTCATTATGCCAAAAAGAGGCCAGATTACATATATTTTCTCTTCCAGCCTTGGTTTGGTAACAATGATGTGGTGAAAGACGAGCACATTTTCTCATACCTGTAATCAGAATGCCTTCAACCGTCTCCCTGCTAAGGCACATGCTTTGCCTCGTTTTGTTGTCGAGGTCTGGGATTGCTTGGACTTGGTCCTCCCAGTCTTTGAAAAACCCCACGAAGCAGTCAGTAGCCACTTAAAACAAAATATATACAAACAATATTTAATGCAGTTGGGGAGATTGTTTTTGAAATCCAACAGGAGATGCTGTATTTTTTTTATTTTTTATTTTTTTGTATGTTGCTTACATTTTTTGTCAAGGTAGAGTAATTTCATGGATTTTTGTATGAATTGCTATCTTTGTATGTTGTTTTATTCTGTGAGATTAATAAAATGGAAAGATGAGAAAATTTAACAAAAGAGTCCAACGTTAAAAATTGCTGCTGGAAAAAATACAATTTCTTAAGACATGATGCTTTGCTCCAGTTTTGTAAAATATGAAAACATTTTAAAGTCTAAAAATGCAGGGAAGGGGAAGACAATTTTAATAAGAAAAAGTACCTTGAACCGCCAGTCATCAGAACTAGTGTAGGGCTCTAACGCTGGCTTGCGTTACCGCAATCCCTGAAGTGGGCTGCTCACGTTCAAACAGTCAAAGAACTGATCCATTAGCCTGAGGAATTTGACGGTAGATTCGGTTCCTGGACGACCCACTTCTTCCAACGCGTTGGCCACAGTGGAGCTCAGTACCTTTAGATGTAAGCACAAAATAAAAATTAAAATAAAATCTGATAAACTTAAATTGGCTTCCATGCCTCGAATTAACCCATGGCACCCAATGCAGTTGTCGTGGTACCGGTACCCTTTGCTTAGGTCCAATACAATTTTTTTTTTTCTCTTACAAGTGCCCTTTACCGAAATTGACGTTCCCCTTCAAGAGTGAGGTTCAAGGCCTGGACTTAAGATTTATTTCACCAACCTAACACCATGAAGTTTGTGTGAGATTTCAGATACATGTCCAATTCTTTGTTGATTTCTTCCTAGTATTATGATTACTATACATTTTTCATTAACGACAAACTTGTTAATTGCCTTCAGTGGCAGAATGCAGAACAGTTTCACATGTACATGTATTACCATTGGTGGATCCAGGGGGGGGGGGGCTAAGGGGGCTGTAGCCCCCCCTAAAATCGTAAAAATAAAAAATAAAGAGAAAGAGAGCGAGAGAGGGGGAACGTACTCTCATTCCCCTTCACTGTGCTTTGTTTTTCTCCCTTTGATTATTTCATTGTAATTTTTGTAGTACTGAAAAATAATTGTTTTTGATTCTCAGCCCCCCCCCCCTAAAAATGTTCTGGATCCGCCCATGATTACAGTAGGTTAAAATATCAACCGAGTCATACAGAATGCAATTTTGTTTTGCTTACCTGGGCAGCCATGTACACTCTCATTCTGAGGGATGGGGTGAGGTGTAGATGTTCGAAACTAATCTTGTGAAGACGTCGTAGGCCAGGTGAACTTCTAGAGAGTCCAACGTCCCAATCGTACAGCTGCAGGAGTTGAGTACAGCTGATGTTTTGGTTGTCATACTGCACGTTGGACATAATATTGATAAACAACTTAGGGCTTTGTATTTATATTGTTATGTTCATTGCTCAAATACAATATTATTGTTCGTTCTAGTTCCTGAATTTGCTTCGTCCTCTAAATTTATCTGTGGTAGGCAAAGCTTGGAGAAAACGTAATCTAAATGAAAAGAGGAAAAACAAAATCTCTTTATCTTAAGTTTGTATTTTTGCTTGTTGGTATGCGTTGATAGAAAAGAAGAAAAAAACACTTACGTAGAGTTGTTTTGTTTTGTTGTTGTATCCTGAATTTTCAAGGTTATTCCGCGTTGTCTTCATCAGGTGGGGCGTATCACAGATGAAGAACAACGATCTCGTCTCGTCAAATGGACTCCGAGTCTTGTATGTAAGATCTTTTGTAGCATCACCTCCCTGAAGTCTGAAAAATTTGCGGTTGCCGTTGGGGGATGCCCCATCGCAAACCAGAGACCAGACCTTGAAACCAACAAATTCCAAATACGTGATGGCCTCTGTAATGCAAGGGTAGAGCTGGCCACTCGTGACACCTCTAGTAGGATAGTATGCAACTGGAGCATGGAGGGAAGTAAACAGGCCGCGAACCATTAAAACAAGAACATGGGTCGCTTCATTGGACTTTTCTTCACCTTTACACCGACACTCAAAATCCAACACCTCACTGCTTACTTCTGTAATATCGGTAAAACCAATTATCTTACCGGACCTGACGGAGTACACCAAACCAGACTTAACTTTCATTTCATCAAAGAGGACAGAAATGTGCTTCTCCTCTTCTGGGCAGCTATCTAAGCGTTGGTCACGTGCAATTCTATCTAACATTGCATAGCTGAATCCTGGTGAAATATCTGCAAAGTGGCTATATGGGTGAAGGGTAGACTCGTGAGGTAATCTTACAAAACCTGAATCCCTCATAAGATTGTATGCTGATGCTGATTTGCTATGAAGGGCAATACATAGACGAATAATTGCAGGATGCCAGCGCATCTGCTTGCCCTTCATAGCAGACACTTTCTGTTGTTCCCACATCAGCCTTGAAGGAGACCCATCTGGAAATTCGGACATGACCTCATCATCACATGTTTTCATGGTGTCTTTCAGCGTTTCATCTTGAAGGTTATCTACAGTAATCCCTTCGACCTCCAGCATTGTAGAAATCCTGCTCTGTAGGATGGCACTTTTCCTCTTCAAACTCCGCCTCTCTGCTTGGACGCTATCAGCCTTCTGCTGGAGTTGAGCAATTGACATACTACTACTAGCGTGCGGAATCGTTGATGAAGCAGTCACTAAGTTTCCTTCTTTACTCTTCAGCCGATATAACATTGATGCCAAATCACACCGATGTATCCTACATACATCACAACGTCTACCTATGCCCTCGTTCAGTAAAAGCTTGCATTTCTTGTGTCGTATGACGCCACCCACAAATGCATCCTTTGGTGTGATGGAAACAGGAATTTGACCATCGGGCCCTTTCTTCAATTCCACCAATTCTGGGAAGTCGTTTCCAATACAAACAAACCTGCTGGAAATAAATGAACACAGACGTTCACAGTCACCGATGCTCATCTTTGCTGGAATCCTCTGCAGGAAAAGATCCTCAGTAACGCAGACATCTGCTATACTCAGCTGCCAATAAAAGTCAGCGAACACCTTTATGTTGACAATAGGATTGCCATCAGAGCTCATTTGAATAACTTTGAGAAAATCTTTGGCAAACCATGTTACTAAGTTACACTTCTCAGCCTCTTCTTTATACCTTCGAAGTCGAGATGTGAGCGGTTGGTCCACTTCCTTGCAGATGTCACAGTCGGAGCGGTCAAACGTTGCTAATCTAATGTTACACTTAGCCGTCTTCATGTGCTTGTGGCTAAACTTGGTCCACCACTGGCGAAGTTTTACTTCACAAATCTTACAGATATACTGCGGATGCACATCTGGTATATCGTTATCTATGGAGATGTCAAAGGCAACGTTGACCTGTTTTGCAAATTTATTTTTTTCAATAGGATTTCGGCCAACAACAACAGCACGCGATTCACCACACAACCTACAAATATTATGTAAGCACTCTGAGTGAGAAATCATTCTTGAACTTTGAAGGCAACCTTTACATTCCACATGTTCCAAGTAGCACCTAAAAATAAGGAAATTAAAAGTATATAATTTATAAACGCTCTAGAAATGATTTAGAAATGATTTTGAGCAATTATTTTTTATTACACTAGAGGGCAGTTCCACGCCAAATGGGACAAAACATCAAACATTTCAAACTTACAGGACTTCAACAAAATTAGTATCAAATGAAAGCTTAAAATGTGTATTTTCCAGATATGTATAAAAATTTTCAAATTTTGAACATTAAATACCTGAAATTTCATTTTTCGTGATTATTATTGCAAAATTGTAAAAAAAAAAATGTAAAAACACAAATTATTAAATTGTTCAAATTATTCCTTAAATAAGACATTAGAAACTAAATTTAATGATGATGTGAGGATGAAGTATAGATTAAATTAATAAAATTAAAATTTTCACAATCCGAATTTTTTTTGCATAATAAATTGGGATTAATCGCATAATTAATAAATTGTCACTCCGTTACCGAAAAAATGCCATTTTTAGAATAATTAAAAAAATCAAAGTATGAGATCAATGAAATTTTCTGGCCAAATCAACTTAACATAAGCCTAATAAAAGCACTTAATTAGGAAATCTGTGTAACATTTGTTTAGTAATTAAAATCATATTAATTAGGTCACTCCGTTACTATTCGGTAACGGAGTGACATCCCATTGCATAATACACACATCTTACATTTTCTGCTGCTGTGTATTCAGAATTTCTACCTATGCATTCATGTGACTATCATGTGTGAAATAAATGGTGTTGCATGTGGACTGTACATGTTTGGAACATTTGGAACATTTTATTATAGAAGTTGAGTGCATAATTAAATATGTCATGCATATATTAGGCCAATCAAAACAATGCTTTTGGAATGAATATTCATTTTGTTAAGAAATTGGTGGGAAGTTAAATTGATTGAGCGTCATGGATTAAGGCATTGTATGCTGTTCATTATTGAGGATAGACACAGGTTCTTGGCTAACCACGGTGAAAAGTTACCGATACAGTAAGTGAGTACACTTTGTTCCTAATTTCAGTGCTTGGAACAACAAAATGAGTGTTATTTATGATTTTTATAAGAAACATTTTAAGTTACAATATGTTTTTTATACAAACTTGAGTCTCATCTCTGCTGTCCTGGCTTTGTCTAGCCAAACTTTTAATGGTAGAATAACCTACAATATGGAAACATGAGTATTTTTTTATTTAATTGTACATGTAGTTACATACATGTACTTCTGTTTATTAATTGTAGTAACACACACAAATAAACATACAAGTATAAGTATGCCCTTTTAACCCAAGACATGTACACATACAAAAGCAACTTTTTGCAAGTATTCTGTATTATTAAAATATTTTACAACTTAGGTGTGTTATTGATTCTTCATATTCATGTCCTCAGTATGCCTTTATCGAGTGTCAAAAAACAGCATAGATATAGGGAAAGAATCATGAAAAGCTGCAAGAAAGATGAATACTTGTTGAAAGATAGACTCATAGAGAGCGTAAGAAAGCAAGGAGGGCCACTACTACATAGAAATGTGCATGCATGCACATGTACCAGTTCCAACTTCATAACGACTTGGCATAAATGCAGACCTGTACATGTACATGTACATGTACATTATAAAGTAAAATAGTATCAAATGTCAACTTCTTTTTTTCTATTAATTACCCCCACATCCCTCATATTACTTATCAAATATTACTTTTAATAACTCACTTCAATAAAACATTAACTTCAGGTATTACGTAAATTGTTTGGCATCACATATTATTGTTTTGTATATCATTGTATGTGGTAGTACATTTTGTCACTCCGTTACCATCACTCCGTTACCAGACACAAAATCGTTAAGGATATTATATAATTTTGTTTAGCCAATCATTTTTTTTGAGTGGGGTATCATATTAAAGCTTATAAATGCTTTGTACTTTAATATTGACACCATAGACAACTCTGAAACCATTTCATTTCACAGGGTTTTCATAGTGAGTAAATGAGCAAAAAACCCATGTCCATTCAGCGTCACTCCGTTACTAGGGAAATAAATATTCATAATTAATTAATGGAAGTGGAAAAGAAAATAAACAAATACACACTGACAGATACAAGTACTAGGTAGTTAAATGTTACCAAACTTTCAGGATTAATCAATAAACTCTTTGTGATAAATGTGTTTAAAATCTGAAAAATGTGTTTTGGTGTCACTCCGTTACCGTGGAATTGCCCTAGAGTAATTGATCATAGTCAACAAATCGAGGTAGACTTATTTCTACCGCCATGCGTTGATAAAATGCTAGTGTAATATACAAATGTAAAAAACTGTCAAAAAGATTGGACAAGTTTGCAAAAGCAAAAAAAACAAACTTTAACAAGATAAATAATTGTGTTGAAATGTATTTGTCTCCATCAATAAATTATAAAATTACAAATATGATGAATAGGCCTAACTGAAAAAATACTAAGGCGAACGGCGAAGGCAAATCAAATCATTAAAATAGAAATCTTTTTAACATATTTTTAAAATAAATGAAGGGAACATAGCTGTACGCATTTACCGTGCAGCAAAGAACCAACGCTTTAAATGGAGAAAAAAATCCCCAAAGCTAACTTTTGTGTAATAAATCGTAAAAACACACTTGCACCGTTAACATAAACAGAAACGATGTCTCCTTACAAAACTCTCATTTTCATGATCGGGGCACGTCGGGAACACATTGAAAAAACCATCAAAACGATCAGAAAAATCAGTGATATTTAACAATTCGGGGAAATCAACGATTTTTCACTAACCTTGGTAAAATTCGGCAGAAATCGGCGATCAAAATATCGTTAGAAGCAGAATTTTACACCGCATCGAAAGAAAAACATGGCGCATAGCTTGTGGCACGCTAAACACTACTGCGCATGCGAAAACTACATGTCGTTGCCCCGTTCATGACGTCGGGTGTTTACTCCAATAATGTGACAACGGAGATTTTTCTGTGCGCGGTCGGATTATCGCGGCAGCAGAGACTGTGCACAGAGAGCGCTTATCAGGTCGTAAATCTTCTCGGCTCAGCGGGGGACACCATTGGTTTAATGCAGGCCCCCAAACTCGATAATTAGTCGTAAATTGGCTTAGGTTTTCGTTCCAACTCCTTCTATTTTTACCTCCATGGTCGTATACAACGCACCAATGCTTTGAACGGGGCCTTCACATCCAGTTCGGTATGGCTTAAAAGGCCATGCTGCTACCAGATGCAATTCCAACGATATTCCTGATAAGTAAGAAGGCTGAGAAGGCTCCAACGAAGAAGAGTGGTGCTTTTTAAAGCGACATTCAATGTTCCTGGCATGAAAACATGCCGTGATTTTCCACATTAATAAAAACATCGTGTCTGATTTTATATCCTGGCAAGACAAACATAAAACATTATACCTTTCTCATTATGCCTGCGCTTGTTTTGAGTTTTTTTTAACCCTGTAGTGCGTCTGGATAAATTGTGCAGTCCCCTGCAGCACACCTACTTTTTTTTAAAAGTATGTAGGGAAATCTTTATAAACCTGGGTCAATGAAGCTGTTTCCAATTCTTTTCAAAGGGTCTAGGGATGATTTTAGGGGGAAAACATATCCAATATTTGTTTTGGGTAATTAATTTGCTAATTACAGCGTGAAAATTACATGAGGCCCACTGTTTTTTACAGATGGTCAGTAAAGTCAATATTTACACAGCAGCTGGCTCTGAAGCTCTGCCCCCTAATCCTTCCATCCCCAACCCCCCCCCCCCCCCACTGAACAAAAAACGGATGTCAACAGACTGCCAAATATTCTACAGGACTTAAAAACAAATCCCAGGCCTTTGTGGTGCCGCCTAGACACAATGATTGATTGATAAGCCGGGGCAAGATAAGCCATGTGCTAAGAATATGCGTGCACAAAGTAATGGGAGAACACCAAGCAAGGCAAGCAATCATAGCTGGTCAACCAGTATATGCCAGGCCATTCAACTTTGGCAATTTGTTTCTCGATGATATGAAGTACAACACGGAAGACTGTTTTTTTTGTTTTTGTTTTTTTCATGAGTGAAGTAATTAAAAACTAGACGTGCAGTGTTTGTCAATAACAAACACGCAGGTGTTCGGGGCGTTAAAATGATGACGTCATCAATTCGAAGTGTTGGAGAAAGTCAAACGTTAACGTCTGTTGGTGCAAAAACTGTGAATTTACCTCTTGTGGTTGTTGAGATATGATTTTTTTTTAAATATTAAATTTTGACTTCCGGTTTGGACAGGAAGTAAGGTCAAATTGGGGTCATCTTTTTAAAAATATCTTTTGACAATTAACAATCTATACAATGGTGCAAAAAATGTCAATTTACCTCTTGTGGTTGTTGAGATATGATAGTTTTTTAATAGTAAACTTTGACTTCCGGTTTGGACAGGAAGTAAAGGTCAAATTGGGGTCACTCAGAACTCGTGTTTTATCTACTTGTTAAGTTCTAAGTGCATGCCAAGTTTCAAGTTCATGTGAAGTTTGCAAGTATGTGTTTGTTACCGGACAGTCGCGGGGGTTAAGAAGAAAAACTCGAGCTTAAGTGTTTGTTTGAACAAACACACGGTGTTCGGGATTAACGTTAATCACCATGGTTTTGGCAAATTTATAGGGTTATACGATGTTGTGAAAATTTCGAAAAATGTTTATTAGTTTTTGAGATGAATTCTTGAACCAGAAGACATCGTCAAATTGAGGTCATGTCTCAGCATCATAAGTTCAGTTAAGACCTTTCATATGATGTATAGCTTGTGAAAATCCATTGTTTGCTTCAGAAGTTAGTTTCTGAAATAATATCATCAAAACTTTGGTTTTAATTCGATCTTGTGGTTGTTGAGATATGATTTTTTTTTAAATATTAAACTTTGACTTCCGGTTTGGACAGAAAGTAAGGTCAAATTGGGGTCACCTTTGTGTAAATATTTTTCGACAATTAACAATCTATACAATGGTGGAAAGATTGTGAATTTACCTCTTGTGGTTGTTGAGATGATTTTTTTAAATATTAAACTTTGACTTCCGGTTTGGACAGGAAGTAAGGTCAAATTGGGGTCATCTTTTTGTAAATATTTTTTGACAATTAACGATCTGTACAATGGTACAAAAAGATGACCCCAATTTGACCTTACTTTCTGTCCAAACCGGAAGTCAAAGTTTAATATTAAAAAAAAAAACATCTCAACAACCACAAGAGGTAAATTCACAATTTTTGTACCATTGTACAGACCGTTAATTGTCAAAAGATATTTACAAAAAGATGACCCCAATATGACCTTACTTCCTGTCCATCTCAACAACCACAAGAGGTAAATTCACAATTTTTGTACCATTGTACAGACCGTTAATTGTCAAAAGATATTTACAAAAAGATGACCCCAATATGACCTTACTTCCTGTCCACACCGGAAGTCAAAGTTTAATATTTAAAAAAAAACATCTCAACAACCACAAGAGGTAAATTCAAAGTTTAATATTAAAAAATAATAATCCAAAGTTTCTTTAAAAAAACATTCTGACGTCATCATCACTGCCCTGACAAAACTCGAACACCTATGTGTTTGTAATATATCACAAACACTGCCGTCTAGTTCGATCTTGTGGTTGTTGAGATATGATTTCTTTTTTTTTAATATTAAACTTTGACTTCCGGTTTGGACAGAAAGTAAGGTCAAATTGGGGTCACCTTTGTGTAAATATTTTTCGACAATTAACAATCTATACAATGGTGGAAAGATTGTGAATTTACCCCTTGTTGTTGTTGAGATATGATTTTTGTAAATATTAAATTATGACTTCCAGTTTGGACAGGAAGTAAAGGTCAAATTGGGGTCACCTTTGTGTAAATATTTTTCGACAATTAACAATCTATACAATGGTGGAAAGATTGTGAATTTACCCGTTGTTGTTGAGATATGATTTTTTTAAATATTAAATTTTGACTTCCGGTTTGGATAGGAAGTAAGGTCAAATTGGGGTCATCTTTTTGTAAATATTTTTTGACAATTAACGATCTGTATAATGGTACAAACATTTTCAATTTACCTCTTGTGGTTGTTGAGATATGATTTTTTTTCAATATTAAACTTTGACTTCCGGTTTGGACAGGAAGTAAGGTCAAATTGGGGTCACCTTTGTATAAATATTTTTTGACAATTAACAATCTATACAATAGTGCAAAAACTGCGAATTTACCTCTTGTGGTTGTTGAGATACATGTATGATTTTTTTAAATATTAAACTTTGCCTTACGGTTTGGACAAGAAGTAAGGTCAAATTGAGGTCACCTTTGTGTAAAATTTTATTTAGACAATTAACCCTAACTCCCTAGGCCCATTTGCTTAGACATAACCTGAATCCTCCAAAATCCTTCAATTGTACAGTGTTAAAACCTCATATGACCTGAATCCTTCAAAATCCTCCAGCTTTTGGTACTTTGTGCCACTTGCCTGAATCCTCCAAAATCCTCCAGTGACAGGTTTAGGTAATGGAATTTTTGGGTATGGTGCTGGTGTAAGAAATTATTTTTTACTTGATGTTTATGTTTTGGAGGCCACTCCCAACCACTAAATCTAACCCTTGACCCTTTAACCACTGTAAATATATGCATGAAAACATACCAGTGTTTTCCTATGTTTGTGTACAATACTTTATTACTGGAGGGACTGCCTATATGTGGTGTGTACAATACTTAGTTGCTGGGGGGACTGCCTATAATGTGTTGTGTACAATACTCAGTTGCTGGGGGGGGGGGGGGTGGACTGCCTATATGTGTACAATACTCAGTTGCTGGAGGGGCTGCCTATAGTGTTGTGTACTGTTGTGTACTGTTGCTAGAGGGACTGCCTATACATTGTATGTGTTGTGTACAATACTTATGCTGGAGGGACTGCCTATATAGTGTTGTGTACAACACTTAGTTGCTGGAGGGACAATACTTAAATACTAGGGGGTGGGACTACATGTACCTATGTATTGTGTGCAATACTTAGTTGCTGGGGGGGGGGGGGGGTCTGCCTATGTGTTGATGTTTACACACACAAAATTGGTGGACTCGGATGTATATTTGCCATGGTGGTCTTTATATGTGGTAGTTTTCCATCATCACTGTCCTTTTATTTATTTATTTCATCTTTTCTTTTCTTTTCTTTTCTTTTCAGTATGAAACAATTTTCTTGTTGGTATTACTTTCTTCTTTCTTCTTTTTCTCTTGACTTCCTTTGGTTATTTATCATGATACCTTTTTGTTATTCAACTTTTTTCTTTTTTCGTTGACTTATTTTGGGATAGTTTGGTAGTTTTCCATCATCACTGTCCCTTTGTTGGTTACTTCTTTTCGGATTTTCTTAATTTTTTTTAATTTTTAACAATTTTCTTTATTTGTTAACGTTTTCTTTGGTTGAGCGATTTTTTTTCCCATGGCTTTTTTCTAATCCCTCCCCTTCTCCCTCTGCTTATTTTCCTTCATCTGCTTCTTCTGTGTCTCCTCTTTCTCTGTCTTCTTCTGCTTCTGCTTCTTTCGGGGCTGTTTGGGAACTGGTGTGGTGGTTGTGTCCTGTCTCCTTGCAACTTCATGGAACTTTATAAAGCATCGTCCAGGACACAGGTTGATCATACAGACCTGGCATCCGTTCCTGGTAGTTTTTATGCGGCCTGATTTAGTGACACCCTCATGGTGAAGACACCATCTGCATCGCTTCGGGTAAACACCTGGCACCTTTGTGGAGCAGTGACCGGTGATGTTGTGGCTGGAAATGGATCTGGATGATTTGTTTTGTGGATAGGTGGAGCTGCCAGCGTATCCATCAATTAACTCTGTACCTAAAGACAACACAAACTGGCTGTGGGTGAGTATGTTTGACGATGGGACATCGCTGACATCGCTGTCTTCAGTTGGAGCGGCATCGCAGTGGTGTTGCATGTATGCAATGTATCCGTTGACTCGAGCAATGTCCACCAAGAAATACAAAATCTTTTTCCACCAAAACTGTGCTTTCCTGGAACAGGTATGATAGGCACGGAGTTGATCACCCCTGTCCACGCCGCCCATGAACTTTGTATAATCACACACTTGTGGAGGGGCAGGAATGACTTGAGATACTCGGCGGCCGCTGTCATCATCAGGAATGTTTCTTGTTACATTGTGCACATATGGATCCCTCCAACCTGGATGGGCAGTAGACAACGTAAGCATTACCCGGCTGTCTTTCCATGCAGTGACAACAATCTGGCCACTTTGTCTGCTATAAAATGTTCCTCGTGGAACTCGGTTCATATTTTTTGCACGATACCTACTGGCATGGGGTTCTTTGCGGTGTTCAGGAGTTCATGAGGGAGACCTCTGCTGGTGCTCTTCACGGCACCTGTGAGATAGGTTTTCTTTGAGAGCAACATATTTGCAAGTCTCAGTTGGAGCGGCATCGCAGTGGTGTTGCATGTATGCAATGTATCCGTTGACTCGAGCAATGTCTACCAAGAAATACAAAATCTTTTTCCACCAAAACTGTGCTTTCCTGGAACAGGTATGATAGGCACGGAGTTGATCACCCCTGTCCACGCCGCCCATGAACTTTGTATAATCACACACCTGTGGAGGGGCAGGAATGACTTGAGATACTCGGCGGCCGCTGTCATCATCAGGAATATTTCTTGTTACATTGTGCACATATGGATCCCTCCAACCTGGATGGGCAGTAGACAACGTAAGCATTACCCGGCTGTCTTTCCATGCAGTGACAACAATCTGGCCATTTTGTCTGCTATAAAATGTTCCTCGTGGAACTCGGTTCATATTTTTTGCACGATACCTACTGGCATGGGGTTCTTTGCGGTGTTCAGGAGTTCATGAGGGAGACCTCGATCTGCTGGTGCTCTTCACGGCACCTGTGAGATAGGTTTTCTTTGAGAGCAACATATTTGCAAGTCTCAATGACGTATACAGCTTGTCTGTATATATGTTGTGATAGCGTCCCAGATGGTGTCGTGCTACGTTTTTCGCAATTGTTGTAATTTTCGTAGGTTTCTTGCTCCAGGGATGTATGATAAAGTTAAGTATAGCTCCGGTGGTTGATTCGGCTAGGACATATATCTTAAAACCAGCTCGAATGGGTTTAATTAGGGGCATGAAGAATTTCTTAACACTGGATTTGAAACCCCTATATTTTATCATGGCTTCATCAATGGTAAGTTCTCTGAGGGCATTGTATCGATGGAGGCAGCTCTGTCTTACTTTATCCCACACAGGTTCAAGTGGATAAAGGGGATGTTTCATTTTGAATCTGTACTGATGGGACTTGTCGCTGATGAAAGCAGGGTCCTTGCCAGGTAAGTATTTAGGACATCAAACCGGTTTCGTGAGATTGTAGATGATATCATACTATTTCGAAGTGCTGGATGGGTTGACCAGTAGTTTCTGTAGTTGGCCATCGTGTTCAACCCCATGAGAATATGTATTCCAAACCAGGCCCTGACCTCATGGATTGTAGTCGTCTTTACACTGGCCTCCCTCAACTTCATGTTAGTCCACTTGACAATGGAGAGCATGAGAGACATCGGAAAAAAACGAAGGAAATATTGGAGGGCAGAGTTACCCAGCAAACATTACACAATCGGCCCAATGCTGGCCCAATTACGGCTGGACAATTGGCCCAATGCTGGCTGCCAGTACTGGGCCAGTACCGTTTTGCACATTGGCGTTGAATTGGCCCAGTTCCGTTTGCCTTAATTGGCCCAATACCGAGCCATACCGGCCAGTATTGGCCCATTGGTTATTTACCTGTACTGGGCCAATGCCGTTAGCCGATATCGGCCCAGTATGCCAACTGTGCAAGCCGATATCGGCCCATTAATGGGCCTGGTGTTATACATTTTGTGTATATTTATTTTATATTTATTTTATTTTTTATTATTATTATTATTATTATTATATTTTTTTTGGGGGGGGGGGCTTGTGCAATAAGAATAGTACAATTGTGCAATAAGAATGATGATTTCCTGCTTCAAGCAGTCAAGAGTACAATCAAGCTTTTGTTTTTGGGCATTGGGCATTGGGCATATTGGGCATCAGACTCAGAGAATCAGTATTTTTGTTCAGATGGTCCGGCTGAGACATGGTGACGGTATAGACCTAGATTTGTGCCGGCAGTTTCAGCACTGTCCGAAATAGGTGCGCTTCGCTTCGGTATCGTGCATGACTACAGCCACCTGTAACGTTAGGCATAGGCCTCGGTGTTTCGACGAAAAAAAATTCACGAAGTTTAAAAGTGTACTGAAATGCACTTATATCAGCTGAAATGATCTACAAGTACAAAAAATCACCAGTTGACTTTCAAAACGTACTAGACCCTTCCACACCAGCTTCCTGGCAAGTCAAATAAAGCTGTAAATTTCGAGAAAACGTGACCACTTCTCAGAACACCAGCACTTTCACGAGACAACTGGTCAAGAAAAGATGGCGATCGCGTGCGTGATCGATCGCGACGTGCGCGCGTGTCGGCGCGATCCCACAATCCCTTGCGTGCTATCCCACAAGTCCATGCGCGCGATGTCATACCGCGCGCCGGAATCGGCCCAATATCGGCCCAATTTAGACTGTGCAAATGCTGGCGGGGTGGCGGCCGCCAGAATAAAGCCAGCATTGGCACACTTCTGGCCGTTTACCGTCAGCCGTAAACGGTACTGCCTTTACAAGCCAGTACACTGCCAGCATTGGGCCAATTGTGTAATGTTTGCTGGGTAGATCGTCTAAAAGTAGGGCCAGACGGTTTCTTTCCTTTGAAGGGTCTCACCAACACATCTTCCAAAGACCGTGTACTGTCCATCCAAGTTCATCTGGTGTGAAATTTGGCTGATAAATAGATGGAGGGTCTGGGTCATTATCTGATTCTGGATCCAAGAGTCTCTTTCTTCTCTTCTTCCTCTCTTTGGGAGCCAGTGGCGGTCTTTTTCTCTTTTGTGTTGGTGTTGGTTCGGAAATGTCACTGTCATCATCTTCCTCCTCGTCTTCCTCCGATCCTCGTCTTCCTCCTCGTCTCCCTCCTCGTCTCCCTCCTCGTCTCCCTCCTCGTCTCCCTCCTCGTCTCCCTCCTCGTCTCCCTCCTCGTCTCCCTCCTCGTCTCCCTCCTCGTCTCCCTCCTCGTCTCCCTCCTCGTCTCCCTCCTCGTCTCCCTCCTCGTCTCCCTCCTCGTCTCCCTCCTCGTCTCCCTCCTCGTCTCCCTCCTCGTCTCCCTCCTCGTCTCCCTCCTCGTCTCCATCCTCTCCATCCTCATCATCACCATCCTTATCATCACCATATACATCCTCCTCGTCACCACCACCATCGCTGTCACTGTCTTCACTCCCACTACACTCTGCTGATGGGTCCGTCTCTTCTGAGTGGGGACTGCATATATTGGGTCTTCTTCCATTATCTCTGATACAACTCTGCTTACAAACTCATCACTATCCGAGCTACTGGCTAATGCTCTGTACTCCTTTCCCATTCTAATTCCAGCATCCTTGGCACTCAGTCGAACTGCCTGTCGGAGTTCTTCTTTTGCCTTAACCTGGCGGCGCTGAAAGGCAGCATCTTTGGTCTTACTTAGGGGGGCCTTTCCCTTGCTTTTCCTTGGTTTCTGTCCATCCTTTCCATTCTCTCTCTGCTTTTTGACTGATTTTCTTTGTTGAGTTTTTCCCATCATTTTATGTTTGAATAAAACTGACTCTTCTTTGGACATGGAGTGCTGTAGTTTTCTCACCTCATGTGAAGACATCTTCACTGCATGGCTAGTCAACAGTATACTGAGGATGAGTAGCAATCTGCACTCAAAAAGCTACTATGGTATTACATAAGTATGCATTCTTATTAAAATCAACTGAGCTTTCCATGGGCTTGGTATTCATTGACATGTGTAACTTATTTGAATTTAGCTTTATTATTATATAACTGTTCCTTTATACCTTTACAAAAGTACCCTCAAATAAATGCAAGTCGCTGCACAGTAAACAAAGGACCACTACTATTGATATGCATATTATATGTGATCTTTGGGTCCAGCATGCACAACGGCACAATACAGACTATGTACCACAGGTGTTTCTAATCTGTCATCATGTTTATGGCCCAGAGCCAGGGACCTTCCCTTCATTCACAGAGCAATGACAGTGTCCACTGACCCAAGCATGAACTTTGCAATACCTACATGTAAGTACACCAGTATGTGTATGTACATGTACAATGGTACTATACATTGATTGAATAGACTGCGTGTATGCACACATGTGTGTGGGCATTTAGTAAACAAAGGACCACTACCATTCTCCTGAGGACGATCAGAGCATACTGATCGAAACGTCGAGTTGTACCCCCAGTTCTTTTCAGAACTAATTACTACTCAATTGAGATTCCACATGGTGTCACCGCAATTAGTCTTACTTACTGACCACTACCATTGATATGCAGATAATAAAGCGCCACTACCATAATAATACACAATACAGACTATGTATGCGCAGAGCCCGCGTGTATGCACACATGTGTGTGGTCATTTAGTAAACAAAGGACCACTACCATTGATATGCAGATAATAAAGCGCCACTACCATAAGAATACACAATACAGACTATGTATGCGCAGAGCCCACGTGTATGCACACATGTGTGTGGGCATTTAGTAAACAAAGGACCACTACCATTGATATGCAGATAATAAAGCGCCACTACCATAAGAATACACAATACAGACTATGTATGCACAGAGCCTGGGCCAGGGACTGACCCTACATGTACATGAGCAATGAACTGTGTCCACTGACCCAGCATGAACTTTGCAATACCTACATGTAAATAAACCTATACATGTATGTAGTACAATGAGTGTAGTACCACTACCATTGATATGCAGATAACAAAGTGCCACTACAGTAAGAATACAGACTATGAATGCACAGGTGTTTCTAATCTGTCATTACGTACATGGCCTGGGCCAGGGACTGTCCCTTCATGGAGCAATGAACAGTGTCCACTGATTCAAGCACGTACCTTGCAATACCTACATGTAAAATAAACCTGTACATACTAAAATAAGCAATAATCTCAATCCTCCAGAATCCTTTTATGGAATGACCAGCATGTAACCTCAATTCTCCATTATCCACCAAGCAAATAATCACAACCGCCCTGAATCCTTCAAAATCATTCACCGCTGCAAAGTTCACATCACCTCAATCCTCCATTTTCATCCAGTGTCAAAAATAGCCTGATAACCTCCCTCCAGAATCCACCAAGCAAATAATCACAACTGCCCTGAATCCTTCAAAATCCTTCACCGCTGCAAAGTCCACATAACCTCAACCCTTCAAAATCCTTCACTTTGGCAAAGAGGATTTTGGAGGATTTTGGATGGTTAATTAGGGTTAATCTATACAATGGTGCAAAAAATGTAAATTTACCTCTTGTGGTTGAGATATAATTTTTTTAAATATTAAACTTTGACTTCCAGTTTGGACAGGAAGTGAGGTCAAATTGGGGTCACCTTTTTGTAAATATTTTTTGACAATTAACGATCTGTACAATGGTACAAAAATTGTGAATTTACCTCTTGTGGTTGTTGAGATATAATTTTTTTAAATACATGTGTATTAAACTTTGACTTCCTGTTTGGACAGGAAGTAAGGGTCAAATTGAGGTCACCTTTTTTAAAATGTTTTTTGACAATTAACGATCTGTACGACATTAGGTGTTTGTCCTTTGGACGAATACAGAGCTGTTACGCTAATTACGTTGTAGTGGAATAAAATACTGTACATTTTCCCCCCAGGTGAGGTGTGTGCAGGTCTTGTACAATACAATGACAAATTCGATCAAGTGTCATAATATTTAAATGTTTGGTTCAGTTTTGTAAAACATACTATAGGGAAGAGACAACACAATGTAATTTGAAGGATAACTGTTAAATGAAAAGAAACAAACAATACTGAAATGATCTTCTGATTGTTACATGTACATATTATTATACACATGTAACTTTTGCCTGTGTAAAAAAAATATTTACTGAAATAGAGATTTTTAAGTGTAAAATTTCCATCCGACATGTTCCAGGTTCTTAAAAAGTTCTTTTGCAAATTTAATTTTGACAACTATCAATGAATAGTACAAGCAATAATCTTAATCGAAGATTTGAAGTTAAAATTGTTTTCCACAAAAAATATAGCGAAGGGAACTATTTTTGATCAAATCATGTCGGATGTGTATGTCGGACGGAATTGTGTGTTTACGTTCACCCCAAAAGGTTTCACCCAGAGAAAAAACATTTGGTCTACAAAAAACAACCCTTCAAGAAAATGAAGAGAAAACATATTTTGTTAATATTATTCACCAAAAAGGAAAACCCACATTACATGTACATGTACATACATTTATGTAAGATTCCGTCCAACATGATTAGCTGGTTCATGTTGGTATACACACAACCCTGTTCTTTCTTAGATGGTCTAGCACATGGAGGAAGAAAACATTCTTCCTCCATGGTCTAGCAGCATAATGTTCAATAAAACACAACTCACACACACATTTGACTCCCCAGAATGATAGAAATTTAGCTACAGTACATTGTATACAGTTCATGTGAAACCCATGTGATTACAAGTTCAAGCACATGTCAAACGCATGTGCTTACAAGTTGAACTACACATGTATACATGTGCTTTAAACATGTAGTGAAATAAGCATCAACTTTAATAATGAATGAGGCAGATTTCAATCAAGTGAAATCTGCTTTTGAATCAAGATACATGTATATGGATTCATTAACCCTAACGATCCCCATCCACCCAAACTCCAACACCAGGGATTGTTGGAGTTTGATGGGTTGAGTACTGTGTACTTCTGATATATATGGCATGTGTAAAGTGTTGGAATATGGCTGGATGAGTACTGTATGTGTGCAGTAACAGTGTTGGATTTTGATTGAGTGAGGAAGGTGGTTCTACTACATGTAGCATGCAACATTGTTGGATTTTGAGTGGGGAAAGTGTGTGTATGCAACCTGCTGTAATAAACAACTGATAAAGGCAAATATCGTACTTAGGTATGCTTGGCATTGTGTCTAACATCATACAACTAGAACCTACCATTTATTCCATAGGGTGTTTTAGTTTTTGTATAGTTAAGTTTTTTTTAGCATGAAAACAATTGTTGGATTATGATGGGTTGAGTACTGTGTGACTCCAGTGTTCAAACTTTACTTTGGGCCATGTATCCCCACTCAATCAAAATCCAACAGCTAACGGCCTGTTGGAGTTTGACGGGTTGAGTACTGTTATGGCAAGTGGACTGTTGGAGTTTGATGGGTTGAGTACTGTAAACCAGCAACAGTCAACCATGGTGTTGGGATTTGATAGGTTGAGGAAGGTTTCTAGTAAAAATGCTTAGGGATAATACAAAGTGATAAAATTGCAAAGTGAAATTACATGTACTGTACATAGTATGTTTGTACAGTAATTAATAAAAATATAAAAATTACACACAACTTAATATTAAATATAAACATGTTTATTCATGGCATTTTCTTTTTAAAAATTGCCAAAATAAGGAAGATCTTGTTCAAATAAAAATTGATAGTTCTGATAGACATTGACGCAGCCAGGATGCAGCAGAACTAAGCGACAGGTATGAACACATGTGTGTACTGCACACAGATCTGTCATAGCGCTATTTGTAGTGCTCCCACTGTGTGTAGGGTCAACTTGATACATGTATAAAGACGTGAATAAGTGGGAAAGCATCGATTATTTGTACATGTACATGTATGTAAAAAACGCAGCCTGCCTGCGTTTGAGTTGCCGTAGGGAATAGCCAATGAGAGAGCCCTCAAAACATTGTTAGACACTTATTACTAGGTTAAAACTATCTACATGTATGATGAAATGCACAATTATCAACATTTTCAATTAATCATGTAAATGAACACTACAATTATGTTAAAATGCTTATTACAAATATAACATTTTACAAATATACTGCAAAATCTCATGATATAAATTGAAAAAAGAAACTTAACAAAATCTGTGATTCCTTCATAATAAAAAAAAACAATGTACATGTAGGCCTACATGTATACAATCTAAATGAAGAAGAGCTCCTACATGTAGCTGAAGACAAGGTCCTTATAAATCACCTGTGACCATGCACAATAGAGGTCATTATTAACCTGTGGTAAAGACCACACAAACTTTTATTTCCTTATTCACAGAGAATTGTGTTATTGCAGGTAGAATAATGAATCCTCCTCAACAGGTGCCATCTGATTGCCCACCTGGCTTGGAATACTTGACACAGATTGATCAGTTATTGGTTCATCAACAAGTAGAACTTCTTGAAGGTCAGTGTCAAATGTGTGCCAAAATATCAACAGAATTTTCTTTTTGTACATGTTGCAGTGGGGGCGGGGGGGGGGGTGGAGAGTTAGGATTTGTAACCATTTTATTGAAGAGAATAAAACTAAAACAAACCTACATGTAAAAACAATATTGTTTTTCGTTTCAACTGAAATTACTGGGAAGATCACCAGGGTTGAGTTTTTCCCCATCCTGCACTCATGTTATGCCACCCTCACTCAGTAATCATAAACTGTTGCAAATGACTTTTTTCAAACAAGTGCCAATATGTAAGCCAGATAGGTTGAATACATACATCTATGAAATATATGAGGCCACTAAGAAACTAAATGCTGTTTTTGTTTTTTAATTAATGTTTCGATTACAGCATTTGTGGGATTTGAAACAGCCAACAAATACGTTGTCAAAAATACACTTGGCCAACAAGTTTACTATGCTGTTGAAGGTAAGAAACTTTTTAAATCTTTGATTATTCTGTATCAGTGGTAATGTGCTTCTAAAGAATTTATGAGCAATACATGTACGTCAAATCTACAGTATACATTAGGGGTGTAACGATTCACTGATGCATCGATTATCACGATACAAAAATGCCGCGATACTCATCACGATACAAAACAGCATATCGCAATACTGATGACTTTTGGGTTGACACAAAATTTCATCAGAATATAAAAAAAAAAATGAATTTTATCCAAACCAAATTTTGTTGCATGACATTTAGACCACAAAAGTCTTTAAAAATGCTGATGATAAAATCCGTTTTGCGTGTACAGTAGCATGATCGCCACTAGTCAGAACAACTCTCCGTATTCCTGATATTTTATTTCAACAAACAATATTATAGCGCTGTCTATTGACTTAATTTGTCCAGTGCTACATGATTTTTCAATGTGATAGTCAATTGAGGGCGCTATACTATTTTTGATGAAATAAATACAGGACATTTGGGGAGTCCTTCTGAATGATGACGGGCTTCATAGGTTTTCCCACAGAATAGGCTTAATTGTTGATATTTTGTCGTGGAAAACTTCACTGGGCTAAATATAAAGTAATTTTTGGACCAGATTTGGTGTGCATAATAGTCAATATACATGTATTGTGTGTATTATTATGCTGATGAAATTCTGTTAGAATGTTAGACTCAACATTTTACACATGATTGAACTTATGTCATTATATTTATTTTTGCCAACATTTAATTTATACAATCCTTGAACATAAAACACAACATAACACATTAAAAAATAACAAAAATATGGACAAACGTTTCTTTATGATTATAAATTCTTCCAAGCCTAATTTATTATGGGCGACCATTGGTGCAAAAGACAAAATAAAAAAGACAAACAAAAAGAAAAAAAGAAAAAGAAAAAGAAATTTCGCAAAATTAATTATTTTACAAAGAAACAAAATTGAAATACATGCAAAAACAAACATTTTACGCAACAAAATAAAAAAAACACCTATACAAATAAAAACGATACTGTGCTCTGTACATATAAACAGCAAGATAAACAAAACTGCGCAATAAACGATAATGCGAAATAAACAAGCAACTCAGAAATAAATGAATGTTTCAGAAATAAATGAACAACTCTGAAATAAACGAATGTTTCAGAAATAAATGAACAACTCGGAAATAAATGAATGTTTCAGAAATAAACCAAAAGTGGTATCCTGTCCAGTACACTGGTCTCTGAGACAGTGGTCAAATAACTCTACATCATGGCAAAATGCAACCTCGTCACCAGGGCTTAGAGCAGTTTCTGTATGCCTCATACATGTACACACTGCTCTCTCTCGACACTGAGGGACAGGGATGGAGCTAACCTTGTTGATCAACATGGAGGATACGGAAAATTGCCCATGTATAAAACGCTTTACATTGTAATCCAGGGGCTTAAGGCAGTGTTTCCAAACCAAAGCTGGTCTTTCGATGTATTGAATTTGCTGAAAACAGAAGGTTCTGAGTGGTGCACACTGTGAGAGAAATTCACAGCGAGAAACTAGCTGGATATTGCTACGCCAGTACGCCAGCTTATTTACACTGACACAGAAATGTCAAGATTATTCAGCACGTACATGTACATGTAGCTAGGCCTAATATATCACTTTAAACAGTCATATTTTTTTTAAATTTAAAAACATGTTTTGTTGTTATGAAATAAAACATACATGTAAGGTCCCAAGGACTCGGTCTCATACATTACATGTACATACAAATCTTAGGCTTGGTCTCATACCAGTGGGGTCTGATTCCCAGGTGTCTTAGAAAAGTATATTTCTATTTGAAAAGGGGGTGGACACATGACCACGACTACAAAAAGAAGCACAGAGCTTAAAATTACATGAGAATGCATGTAGTTGGTTATTAACAATTAAATTTCTTAAATGGACTGACATACACGTTCATCTGTATCAGAAACATAACTATATGTACATGTATCATACAGCATAATTATATTCAATTGAATGTTTCTTTGAAATGTTTTTTTGTCATACGTTAAATGAAAAAGAAAACAATAAGAATGTGGGCTGAAAAGAAGAATAAAGGCATGGAAATACTTCATACAAAGACGAAATTGTGTGTACATGTACTCTGTAGTTCTCAGTAATACTTACAGACCCTTTATTGAATACTCTACTGTAAGGGTTTTCTGACAGTTTTAATCAAGCTAATAAATGTATGTGACCCGCTGAATTAACGTTTGCATGTAATGTTACATATGTTGTAGTCGGTTCAATTTCTCGCATACACTCCCCAATGTACAAAGTACACAATGTATGCATTCTCTCCAAAAATCACCGATTTGTACAACCATGACTACTTAGATACACTTTCACAAGCACAAAATATCCAGTAAATCATACCATACTGCCTATTCAAAGTGGAATACGTATTTAAGTTACACTATAATTTACAGTGTTGATCCAGCGAATAGCCATCAAAGCCGGTGCACACGGCAGACGATAAACAAAGGAATAAAGTAAATACCATAGGGAAACCAGCAACTGATGACAAAGGACATCGGTTGAGACATTCTGTATAATATAACAATAATTAAATGAATTTATTTATACAAATCTCAACAAGTGAGTATACATGAATTACATTAACCCTAACCACCCCAAATCCTCCAAAATCCTCCAAGGGGCACTTTTTTGGGGAAAATTTCAGCACCGTTGGAAACTGGTACATTCACCTCTTCAAATGGGGCAAAATTAATACCTGGCAAGAAGTACAGGCCATAAGTGCTGAATATGAAAGATCAACGAAAATGCATGGTGCTTGACCCATGAGAAAACTGGACCCTTGTGACAACTCGACCCACATACATGTACATGTAGGGTCCACGGAAATACATGATAAGTTGACAGTATTGTTTCCAGTAGTATCTGTGCAGTATTATATTAGCACAAGAGTACAAAGTGGTACAGAGCACCTACATGTAAAGGGACAGGTAAAGAAAAAAATGGGACAGGTAAAAAAAAAGAAATGTTGTCCTTTGAAATAACATTTCATTCCCTCAAAGTGTTGTTTCGTTCTCTCGAAATCATTTTGTTACCTCAAAATAGTATTTCGTTAACTCAAAATCATTTTGTTAACTCAACATATTTTTTCGTTTGAACAAAATATAGTATTTCGAGGTAACAAAATCATTTCATTCCCTCGAAATCATTTCTTTACCATGAGTATTACCTCGAAATAATTTAGCTGGTATGGAGCCCTTGATATGCTCTCGGTTTTAGAGCAACCTCGGAAAGGCCACACTAAACAGTTTGCATCCCGATAAATCAAATGGCATATCAAGTTCTATGTACATGTACATGTACCAGCTAATTTATTTTGAGGTAACGAAATTTTAATTTGTGGTAATGAAATTGATTTCGTTCCCTCGAAATACTGTATTTCGTTTGAACAAAATAATATTTTGAGGAAACGAAATACATTTCGAAGAAACAAAATAAATTTCTTTTTTTCTTTACTTGTCCCTTTTGGGGCTTCGTAATATGACTATTAATTGGGTGTAAATGCACGATGAGTTCACATTATTGTTTGTCGTACATGTACATGTATTATCTGTGTATTTGTTTGGCTATATTCTTTGTGGGCCGAAAGAGAATCAGAATGGGTAAAACAAATAAATATGGAAACATACTGCAGTTTTATTATTAAGCATTTACAGATATTGTGTAAATCAGTTTAACACACATGTTATGTAAAATTATAAAACGGTTGTTGGAAATAGAGTTGCCTACATTTTGCTGTAAATTTACATGTTTTTTTTTTACAGTGTACAGATATTATTACACAAGTAAAAAAAAACCAGTGCAATAAATTGGGAAGCGTATTCTTTATGCAATTGTATGCTTCAGTTTAGTGTGAATGTTTGCATGTAGTACCTATATATAAATATATCTATATATATAAATATATATAAATATATATATATATAAATATATATATATATATATATATATGGTACCGTTCAATGTAATGCGTTGGTTCAATTTCTCACATACATGTACACCTATTTGCTCTGTGAACAAAGTGTATGCGTTCTCGCAAATTAAAAAAAAAAAAAAATTAATTTAACGTAAATAATAGGGTTTCGGCGACCAGGCCGAAACTCTAATAAAGATTCGAGCACGCACATATCCACCCTGCTGGGCGCTCTACGCACGGAAACAAAGAAAATACATGAATACAAACAATATACAATGATAGCATAGAAAAAAATACAATATACATGTATATTAATTTTGATGACAATGATATGTCATAAAATGATAATGTCAAGAATGAGATTGAGTGAATTCACAAAACAAATTGCAACTGTATGGGCATCATTTGGATGCCCAGTTTGCTAAATGGACACCCTGTTTATGTGTACATGTAATACACATACAGAAGTTAAACATTTGGACACTTTGTCCTTCAGTCCACAGATGCGAAAAAGCGCCCCTGTTTCACCATTAATATTACTACATACAGATATTATCCCAAATAATATTTAACGTTTGTAGATAACGTTTGTCCTTAATGTTACTTAAACGTTCATTCAACGTTAGTTTGCTCATTGATATTACAGTCAATTTACGTGAGCACGTAAACATTAGTTTGCTCATTGATATTACGTGTACGTGTATACGAATACGCTTGGACATCGCACGTGTATGTGTTTATGAATACGCTTGGACATCGCACGTGTACTGTACATACATTGTATGTACGTGTATGCTACCAATACACTAAACAAATTTAGTGGAGATGAAAAACAATACAAAATGATGTTCAAGAAGTAATTGTGAAGACCAATCGTTTGCCGATACATTTACTGTATTTTAATTGAACAGCGACATTGTTTATTTTGTTATTCATGTTGTTGGATGCTTTCAGATGACCATCATCAGGGGAGAGCCCATTACGTTTGTAAATGGACAATATATTAAGACAGAAAACTCACATGCACCCCAATCAGTCACACCAAGTGTGAACCTACATGTACATGTAATACTTGCAGTAGTCCATGACTGTTTGAAAGACAGGTACATGAGTTTGCTTTGTGAAATCTGAACAGAGACTTTCCACGTACATGTACATGTACACGTACATGTATTTGGGACACATAATTAACACCAACTTACAAGTACACATGTACATCATACATGATGCCAAACCAACTTCAACACTTCGCTATATTTGGTCTATACAGCCATTAACCCTCCTACTTCTGGTACCTTTTTCATACAAGTTGATCCACCATTTGAAACCATTCGCTGTTGTGGTTTTGAATGGTGAAATAACTGTGTACAGTATTGATTTCCCCAAATGGTTTTGAATGGTAGGTCAGCTAATACAAAACCTTGTTTGGATCTTTCCAAATGGTAGTAGTACAGCTAATACAAAACCTTGTTTGGATACTTCTACATGTAAGTGGTGAATCAATGGACCCTCTATGCATTTGAATGGATTTGAATGGTAGTAAAGCTTGCTACATGTACCAACACTGTTCAAATGGTATCACCATGTGTGTACAAAACCAATGGGCATTTTGGTAAGTGGAAATTTTGAATGGTTTCAAATGGTCAAACAGTAGGAGGGTTAATGCACCCCATTGTACATATCAAATATATATTTTGGAATCATTATAAATTTGACATTTCTCTTTCAGATACAAATTGCTGCACTCGCAACTGTTTGGGAAACTGGAGGTGTTTTGATATGAAGATTCTGGATAATGCCAAACGAGAAGTTGTGCATTTGAACCGTGGCTTGAGATGTACTAGCTGCTGGTGTCCATGGTAATGAATATACATGTACATTTACTTATATTAATCAAGTTTTAAGCTTAAATCTTGTTTGAAGTTTTTTATTTCTGTAATTTTTGGGGATTTCTGCTTGGAACTTTTTATCTAGGGCCTCATGGTTGGCTACTCTCTGAGGCTGCCAATTGGCTATCAGCCATACTCAATGGGTTATTGCATGACTGTTAGGTTTCAAACAATACTACCTTGACACAACATTCATAGAGTTACTGTACACGTTCGTAGAACATCCTCCCCATAATTAACTAGTTCCTTCCTGGAACCGAAGAACCTGTTCAAGGTTCCAAGAAGGAACCAGTTAATTACAGGCCCCCTTTGAACCTTTTGATAGTGCCACCCTTTGCAGACCTCCCAACATGTACGATTTTGGCGTACTTTTTACGATTTTTCACCCATTTTACACTTCTATTCTTCATTTGTACGATTTTTGACAATGCCGTTTTTAAAGTTTTTTTTTAAATCTTTTTTAATTTGTTATTTTTTTATTTCGCGCGCCATAGGCCGTGCAAGTCTCATGGACAAGACTTAACCGTCTGTTCCTGTGTGATCTGTTCATGGTCGTGCGGTCCGCATAAACGTCCGATATCTGAAGGGCAAAGGAGGGACTCTCAACTAGTTTATGAATAGACGACGTGCGTGCAAACTGATACTCTGTGGAAGCATGGCTTCTGTACACACGATATGTATGCAGACTGTACACACATGGGTTTTGGGTGATTTTGAGTTCGAGCGAGTGACACACGGTTACCCGTTCCTCGAATGGGTACTTACCTTTAATCATCACTGTACGTTACACACGATGCTGCGTTGCACGTTGTACAATTAAAAGGCGGTTATATTAACCATGTTAGCTGGTGAAAATGTCTACCAAAAAAGCTACAACGAAGTCAAAGCCGAGGCAGAAGTTTTTGAAGAAGTAGAGTGATGAATGGCCTTGCCTAACATTCAGCAAACGGTAGGAATATTTCGGCTTCTGTACGTTGTGCGACGTTACTTTTTGTGTGAGTCACGCTCGTAGAAATGACTGCCAGAAGCATATATCGCAACTGATAAACATACTCGAGCGGCAGAACACGTTAAGAATACACCGAAAATTACCAGCTTCAGCAGTTTCAACTCGGACACATTGGTGACGAATGCTGAGGTAACTTTTGTTGATTTTCTTATTGAACACAACATACCCATCGCTGCTTTTGATCATGCTGGGCCGTTATTCAGGAAGATGTTCCCCGACAGCAACATTGCCAAACAGTACACATACATGTTTGTTATATCATGGTCTTAGATTGTGTCATTTCATTGGTCGAAAGCCTGTCACATGACAGATCACAAATCTTCATGTTACCCTCGTGACGTCACTCAAAAAGTGATGTTCACCTCTGACGTCACTCAAAAAGTGATGTTCATCTCTCAAGAGTGGTACATCACCCTGATCGTCCCCGGGGGTACATCCCCATATATCTTTCACAAGTGCTACTTTTGATTGCAAGAAGTGAAAACAGCGACCGAGGTTGTTATATTGCTGGTACTCCGCAGAACACGCTATATTTCAATTTGATGCACTGTAGGGACCAGCTAAACAACTTGTCTGCCGTGTGTGAATTTGTTCGCTTCGACCATGCAGTACTACGAATAGTTCGCGAATACTGCAACGAAACGGGACGAGATGACAGCAACTTCCAGACACTTCCAGTTACAGACTTAGACAGTTTACTGGAAGATTTCTTCGGTAACGTAATCTAATACCATGGTATAACAAAATAATTGTTGCCTGGCGTGATGGGGGTCCATGGGTTTTGTGCACCCTCGGCTTCGCCTCGGGTGCCATCAGCCCCCTCGGGTGTACAAAACGCCATGGACCCCATCACGCCAGGCAACAATTATTAAGTGGACAAACGAAAACAAGGTCCATTGTATGTTTGTATAACAATGTGCAACAAAATATCACCTCAAATCTTCATGTCCAACCATATAGTATGGCAACTGATGGCAGCAATGATATTGAAGATGTGAAACTCTACCCAGTACTGATCAAGTATTTTGACAACAGTCTTGGCCTAGTTTTAACTGTCCTCCTTAGTATGGCTGAATGCCATGCCTCCACTGCCTTGAAAATATTTGAGGCTCTTGACCAAGATATTACAAGGAGAAATGTCAAATGGACAAACTCTGTATCATTTGGTGCTGACAATGCCAGCGTGATGCAGGGACAGAAGTCAGGCTTAGCGTCCCATTTGAAGAAAGCAAACCCAGAGATGTACATTTTAGTATGTGCGTGTCACCTCATGCATCTTGCAGCAGAGAAGGCTGCCAAAACACTACCCTTCAATGTGGAAGATTTGTTTGTAGATATATATTTTTACTTGGATAAGAGTAGTAAAAGAAAACACCCTGAAGCAATTTCAAGAATTACATGGTGTTGAGGTTGCCAAGATCATCAAACATGTTAGCACCAGATGGCTGTCTGTGGGTTTATGCATCAACCGACTTCTCACACAATGGCCTGCCTAGTACTTGAATACTTCAAGAAGGAACTGCCCACAAAAAAGACCAAACATGCTAGCTCAGTTTCCCAGTTAAAGAAGTCCAGTGATAGGGAACAGCCTACACATGGTACTGGCAGTGGACAAATGCGAAAAGGGCTCAATGCTAGTGACCCTCCAGCCCCAGCTAAGAAGGCTATTGAAGACCAGTGATCAAAGTATACCGTCTAGTACATGTAGTAGCAATGAAGACATGAAAAAAGAAACAAAGACAAAGGAATCTGTTGAGCAACCCACTGGTATTAAAACATTTAATCTGAGTGATTACCTGTTCAAACAAAAGGTATTGCAAGAGAAAAAAAGAACAACCCTCACCTCCAGCAGCAAAAGTTCTTCAAGTTCATCCCAGTCGAAACAAAAGGCAGAACCAGTCAAGACACTCACAAGGCCAGAAAGGGTGGTCAAACTTTTGAGTAACCCACAGACCAAGGTTTATTGTATGTTCCTGAAAAATACACTCCCAATATTTGACAAAGCCAACGTACATTAATCCTTCAGAAAGATGAACCTTGTATTCATTTGCTTCATCAGATGTTTTCTTACTACACACACCCACTCTCAGATATTAATAAGCATCATTCTGGTGTCAAATTCCATTTTTATGCTGATGACACCCAATTATATATGTGTGTTGATCCCAGGAAACCTGGTGAAACAGATCGTGCACTTTCAACTTTATCTGCTTGTGTTTCTAGCATCAAGGCATGGATGTCAAAAAATATGCTCCTCCTCAATGATGAAAAGACTGAATATTTTGTTGCTGCCAACCATAGACTTTTGAAAACATTATCTGACGTCACCATTACATTACAAACCCTCCTCATGTGTAAAAAACCTTGGTGTTATTTTTTACAGTACTATGAGTATGTCTAACCATGTATCTTCAATATGCAAAACCATTAACTTTCATTTAAGAAATCTGTCGCAAGTTCGTATCTTTATTGATGAAATCACTTGTCATCATGCAGTCCGTGCTCTGGTCACAGCACGTTTGGACTATGCAAATTCACTTCTCCAAGGATCCTCTAGCAAAGAGATCAAACGTCTTCAATGGCTTCAAAATCGTGCTGCAAAATTAATTTTCAAGGCTAAAAGTATGACCATGTGTCCCCTCTCCTACGACAGCTTCACTGGCTTCCCGTTCAAGACCGGATTGATTTCAAAACATTGAATTTCAAAACATTGATTTCAAAACATTGAATTGCCTATATAAATGTGTTACTGACTCTGCGCCATCCTACCTCTGTGAGCTTATTACACCATACCAACCTAACCACAGTGGACTCCGTTCAAATTCTGATTCCCGGATCTTCAAAAAGCCAACTACACATTTAACTGCGGCTAACAAGGGTTTCTATACTGCTGCACCCAGCATTTGGAATGAGCTACCATCTGGTATCCGTCATGCTTCTTCATTGAGTCAATTTAAAACATCTCTCAAGACTCATTTATTTTAGGCACTGTGTATTTTTAAATTGTACTTGCATCTCACTGTAAAGCGTTGTGATACCGTTTGTGTAAGAGCGCTATATAAATGCCTTCATTGTATTGTATTGGATCAGACATTGGTAGATCAGCTGAGAACATTATTTACAAGATTTCATCACCAAGTTCCATCAAGAAATACAAAGCCAATTTGCACCAGCTTCCTTACCACAAGTCAAACCACCAGAGGGACAATGCAGACATCTTTATTGGCAGTGAAACAAGAGAGGTTTTGGAGACGGAAAAAATTGACAAGGAAAGATTCTACTGCCATGTCAAGGGATTCTTCTGCAAAGCAGCCGAGTACATGGTTGCTGAATTTCCCTACTCAGACCCTATGTTGATCAATGCCCAGTTAGCTGATATCACTAAGAGAGAGAGCATCAAGTTTGACTCTGTCAGTTACTTTGCCAAGAAATTTACCTGTCTAAATTTGAATACTTCTGATAAACTGGACAAGCTAGAGGATGAGTTTCTGCACTACCAAGTTGAGGACTTCTCCAATGAAATTAGGCACCTTCTCAAAACTATTCCCGAATAAGTTGCAGAAAAGTTTCTCCGCAAAGGGTATATAATTGCGAAAACGTTGAGGTCAGATTCTTTTGCGAGATAGATTTTTCCTCTATACAAAGCACACATTTATCCTCTATAATGTTTATAGTCTCTTCACTGAGAAGTCTGCGGTTTGGCCAACTGATAAGATCTCATGGCCCTTTGCGGTTTGGAGAATCCAGGCAATGTTTACGAAATGTGACATGCGTAATTTATTTTGTGAGAGTATTGATCAAGGACAATCTAGGCTTACTAGATGTCAATGAAAGAGCCCGATCTTTAGCAACAGAACACATAGGTTTACTTTTAAATAAAAAGTTATTCAAATCCGAAATTATTCAATACCATGAAGATTTTAAGCATGAAATGTTCTTCGGCTATGTAGTAACAACACAATGGTCAGTGAGATTTAACTGTAATTGTATTTAAACCTCGTTTTCAACTAAGGGGACAAGGGAATAATAATAATATGAATGTAAAAAAAATTACCAGAAATAATAATTTTTAGTGTCCAGAAACTACCACAGGTGGTAAACAAATTCACGTGTTTCTTTATTCTAGGCCAAATTTCTTCATTATTTTCGCCAAATTGTTGTCATTAATTCATGAAAGTTAAAACAGAGGCAATTTTCGGGTGCTTTTCTAAGTGAATTTCGCCGAGTGTTACGTTACTTTGTGGTATGATCTCTACGGTATGATCAAGCTTGATTTTGATTATTAAAAATTCGTCATGAAAATGAGTAGCTCACCGTGGTTGAAAGTGCAATCATATTGTGTGCCGAAATGATTCTAAATCTCACCACTACATATGTGTAAGGACACATTACTGGTTGACAAAAATGGGACACAGGGGGTGAACAAAAATATTGGTGGAAAGTTGTAATTTACTTGGAAGTCATGAGAACGGACACCCTTGTACTTGAAAATAGCATTGGAGAGATAATGTGCCAAGTAGATTTTCCTCCATGTTGTATTTTCTCGATTGGCGTGTGAAAGTTAACGTAAGTTACATGGTGTCCACTTTTCAGTCTAGTACCCAACAATAAAAGTCAAAGCAAAAAAATGTTTACACCATGATTATGTAGCTTATCCCCAATAAAAAATGGCTTAGTTTGGTAAGGATGAGTTTTGTAAAAACAAATATCTGGCCGTTTTAACATCGTATGATTTGGTGGACGATGTGTAACTAACGTGAACACAGATTACAAAGAACAAAGAATTACAAAAGATCTTGGCGGGTTGCCAGCCCGCCGTATTTCTTTTTTTCATTCTAAACAGTTTGTGGCACACAAAGCAAATACATGTATGTATAGAATTTAACTATGGTGGCGCTCAAAGGGAATGTATTGGGAAGGGCCGGAAAACTAAACTCACTTGTAGGCCAATTCGTAGCAGCGTACAAAGCAAATGTGCATGAAATTTTATGCAAAAGCATTGATTTACAATCAGTCACTACTTTCTATAAGACTTTTTATCAATGTTCATTCCTTTTAAAAGATTCATAAAAATATACTTCTAGATGTAATGTATTTATTTAGTTTCTCTTACAGATGGAGGGATTGTCATGGCGACCAAGGAATTTGAAAATAATGAATGTCTTGTCGTGACCCTAATCTTGTTTAAATATTTAAAACAAAAAGGTCAAGAAGAATTAGAACAAACCCAGAATTGACCTATTTATTTAAACTTG
>CM055829.1:8682257-8717099 GCA_029582265.1 Zoroaster sp. YZ-2022 | reverse complement strand
CAAAACCAAATTTGGGGAAGAGACTGACCTGCAAGGTCTGTCGGGGAACACACCCCTTTGAAATGGAGATATCAAAAGCTCACCAAGTCTTGTAATTTGACTGCTGTAGATCCTCAGCCAGAGCACAAGTCTGTCAGCTCTAACACGAGTCAGTCTCCTCAGTGGCATGGATGATGGCGGTAAAAGATCTATAGACGGTCCCATGGGTCTCCCATCGACACCTGAGTTGAGAGACTAGTGTACGCCTTTGTTGGATACACAATCAGATCAACTTCATTCTCAAAAGCACTTACCTTGCCTGGGGTGAAGGAACGGAGGTTCAGCTACTACTATCAACCATGTTTGCAAAGGACCAGAAAGTGACGAGCTGCAAGGTAGATGGATTAATGGTCCGAGACAGATAGTCAGCTCGAGGATACGATAGTCAATCTCACATCCCTACCCAGACATGGCGAGAAAGTGGCCACATTTAGAGAGAATAGCAGATCTGCTGATGCCACTGCTGAGGTCTTCTGATAGGATACAACTGTCTCGAGCCTTGACACCACGTGATGTCATACCTCCACCGACAACGAACCATTTGCCCAGAAGACCACCTTGGCTGGGGTATAGGGGGAGGGTCGACATTACAGCTGGTGATCCAGGTGCTTTGATGCAATCGGTGTGAGCCATAGAGTCCTGACTTGGAGGTACCATCTGCACGACACCCCAGAGAGGAAGGAGACACCTATAGTTTCTCAAGAACGAGTCCAGATCTCTTTAGAACCCGTGCAAGGAGATTATCAATCCCTTTGAAGTTAACCAAATGATGGAACTTGACCTCCGGCGAGCCAAAATGACAGGTCTTTTCACGAGAAGACGTTGAGTTCCTAAAAAGGATGGAAGATGGAATACGCAACGGCCAGATAGACACCTTGTCATGCAACTTCCATTCAAGAAGCAAGACCCACCAGATCTTAAAAATGAGATGCTTGTTTCACATCGCCTGAAGCACTTAAAGAATCGATTCAAGAGAAACCAACGATTTCATCAAGACTACTGCACCTTTAGCGTGGCATTATAGAAAATGGTCACGAGAGGAAGTCCCAGTTTGAGCTGAAGTCCAACAACGTCATACTGGTTTTACCCCATCACGGCATATATCATGCTAAGAAACCGGAAAAGATACGCGTCGTGTTTGAGTGCAGTGCAAGGTTCCATGGTGATTCTTTGAATGACCACTGTTGTAAGGCCCAGATCTCACCAATACCTATTTGGAGTCCTGTGTAGATTTAGACGGAACACATTGCCATCATATGTGATGTTGAACAGATGTTCTTCCAGTTTAAGGTAGAGAAGAAACATTCGACTACCATAGATTCCTGTGGTGACAAATGGAGATTACGACACAGAACCTACATTATACCGCATGAATGTCCATCTGTTTGGTGCTGTGTCCTCCCCAGCGCGCAACTGCTTGAAGAAAATAGCCAACGACTATGAAGCAAATTTTGGGTTCGCAGCCACAGATTTCGTGAAGCTAACTTCTATGTGACGATGGACTAGTATCCATTCCTACAGTTGAAGAGGCAATCAACTTGATCGTGAGACAAAGGGACTTTTCATCGAGGTGGCTTACATCTGCAAAGTTTTTTTCCCAATTCCAGAGCGTGTGGACACAGTGCTGGAAGATCGTGCCAAGGGATCACAAATCTTGACTTGAGCCACGACACTCTTCCCATCGAGAGCGCTAGTGTGCAGTGGTGCACTGAATCAGACACATTCCAATTCGTATCGTCATGAAAGACCAACCACTGACCAGCGAGGAGTGCTGTAAACTATTTGTTCAGTCACGACCTCTCAGTTTCATTGTCCACTTTACTGGTAGGCAAGCAGATTCCTCCAGAGTTTGTGTAAAGAAGAAGTTTGTGGATGACCTCTCCACACGCAAAAGGTGCAATGGGAGCGCTGGAGGCAAATTGCATCTTCTTGAAAACCCCTCAATGTCGCAGTGCTCAAACCTGATGGTTTGAAGGGTGAAGTCAGTTGAAATCCACCACTTCAGACCCCTAGCACCGTGGGCATGCACAATTTTCAACTGGCCTGACAGAGTCCACTGTTCCCTGATAATGGGCAAAGTCAGAGTTTGTCCACTTAAGCCAGTCACAGTTCCCGCCTGGAACTTAACGCCAGTTGTGTCATCAGAGTCAGCGCCTGCTGAAGAAAGAACTAGAATATAACAATCCCACTGAGGTATTTTGGACTGACAGTAAGAGTCTCGGGTACTTGCCAACGATGCACGCAGATTCCATGTATTCGTAGCAAATAGAGTACAACAGATAAGGGACCTTACTGAGCCATCACAGGAGACACGTTGCTACTGATGAACCCAGCAGATGATGGGTCAAGAGGCACTACTGCAGAGGAACCATAAACAAATCTAGATGGCTGAAGGGCCTGAATTCTATGGAAAGAATGTTCCAAGCCAACAGTCGCTCAAGATGACCCAAGGAGGAAAATGCAAGCTTTGGCTGTACATGCCGGAAATGGCTTGAACTGATCGCCTGGAGCGCTTTTTGAGTGGCATCGCGCCAAGAGGGCAGTAGCTGCTTGTCTCAGGTTAAGTCAGCTCAGGGACTACTCCATAAAGAAACCCTCAGAGGCACACCTATGGATATTCTACTAAGGAATGCTATTCCAGTTTATGAGCCCGTCATGGTGAAAGACCTTACAAGCTGAAATCGAGATCGTCCGACTGGTCCAGAGAAATGCCTTAATGAGGAAAATTTGAGCTTTCTCTGGGTGTTTATGAGGGAATTTTGGGAAGAGAAGTACCCAGACAGCAAAATGCAGTCATAAAAAAACCAGTTCTTTTTTAAACTGGCCCCTTTTATTGATTTTTATGGACTTTTTTTTGGGGGGTGAAAAGAGCTCAGTTTCCATCAAGCCCCCTTGATTTTTAAAAGAAAGCCCCAAAGGCCCGAGATGGTGATAGGGTCCAGTCACCCCCAAGTACCCACATCAAGGTCGTGGTTTTGACAAAAAAACCATATCAGAGCTTCTGGATTCTGGATAATTAGCAGCTCAGCAGTCCCCCACATGATATCAGTCGTTAATTGAAAAGCCCAAGGGCGAAGATGGCAGACCTCCCTAAGATAGACTTCAACCCGGGCACCACCCCACTTATTGGGGGTTGTTTTTTGGGGCCCCAATTTTTAAAGGCCAAGCGGGGTAAAGGAATCGGTTTATTCCGTCGGCATCTCATGCTATACACATGAAACTACAGCTTCACTTAGCACGCTCCCTTAATGCCCTCTGTTTTCCCCATGGGGTTCCCAAACCGCCAACCCGAGGTCCGACGGGGGCACTAATTTAAATTTTGGAAACTCAGAAGGAAATGGGGTTTCCCCAACCCAAATTTCCCCGGGGATCTTGAAGGGGGGTTGCACCAGGTAGAATTAAGATGAATCCTTTCAGCGAAGCTCTGGTGGAGTGGGGGAAGCAGATTTTTTCCCTGCGGGGGTTTTTGATTTTTTGATGGATCCCCCCGGTTTCCCCCAACCCTAATGATAATCCAGGACCCGGGGGATTTATTTTGGGGTTAAATTGCCCCTTAAGTAGACAATCGGGAACGACCCACATCCCCAAGCCCACCACACCTAACCTTTTTGCTAACTATGAAGCCCAAAAGGGAATTCCCCCAGGCATTTTTCAGCGGACTGATTTGTACTCCAGAAAGGGGGTGAAAGTAAATCAAAAACGAGATCGGGCCCTTCGCGGGAGGAAGGAAAAAACAGACTCAAAGGGATCCCGCGGGTTTTGTCCTGAGTTTTGTGTCACTTGTGATTTATCAAGGATGATAAATATGCCACTAAACCAGTGGCTTTCCAGTTTATCGAAAAAAGTTTTCCCCAGGAAAAACGAACTGGTCCAAATTAAACTTGTCTTTGGGAGCCCCAAAGGGCTGGATGCAGGGGGGGCCCAAACAAAATGAAATAATAAAAAAAAATTTGCTAAAAATTGGTCAATAAAGAGTTTCCCAAAAACCGCCAGTGATCAGACCATCTTGCCATTTTGCGGGGGCCCCTTGACATACAGAGAATACCCTCGAACCATTTACAGTTAAAAAAGGTTATTTTTTAATACAAACTTTATGTTTTCAAAATTTTTTAAAACCCCTGATTTCCCCAAACCCTACAACATCACCACATTTTCCGGTATCCATCCATCAAAGTTGTACTTTTTATCTTTGCCCCTTCCCAAACAATTTGATTGAGAAAGTTTAAAAAATATTTCTGGATAGCATATCCCAAACACATGCTTTCAATCCCCTTTCCATGTCACTTTTAAATGTACATTACACTCTCACTGCTGTGTCTTTGGATCCGGTTTGGAAACATCGGCCGGGATAGGGCTAAAAGGGCTTTTTAACAAAAAAAAACTTTTTTTTGATTCTATAACGGGTGGCGAAAAAAGGTTTGGGTTTCTTTAAAAAAAAAACACCCTTGGGAAAAAAAACCCCAAGCATTTTTTGTTTTCAAAACGTGACACCTTATTTAAATTAAATTTTTCACTGTTAATTTTTTTATAAAATTATTTTTTAAAATTTAAAACGGTTGAAAATGAACTATTTCCCCTTCCAAATACATACATGCATGTCCCTTTCCCTTTAACGTAAAAAATTTAAGGGCCTTAGCTACATTATAAAAAAAATTTTTATTTTTTTTCAGTTAAAAAAGTTGTGCCCCCAACAAAAAAAAAGGGGAAAAATTAAACATGTCTTATTTAACACTTTTGTATATTTTTAATTTTTTTAACTCATTCCTAACCCTTTTTCCCCTTGATATATGATGGGCTTTTGAAAAATGTTGAGAGTTATGATAAAATTAGAGTTGTTCATTGTGTTCATCATTTTAAGAATAGCATAGAACCCAGTGGGGCCAGGCCTCAATTTAAAAACCATGGGGGTCAGGGTTCTTTTGCCTCATCTTGGTCCCTTTAAACATTTTCCCAATAGACTTTTAGGGATAGGGAAAATGCCTTTACTCAGCAAAAGAGACCCTGTAAGAAATTTCAGGAAAAAAAGGTTGTTTCCCCCAACAGTAACAAGGGACATACATATAAAAGTAAACACCCCCTGTTCTTTTTTAACGCCCCTCCCCACCCCCTCACCCCCCCTTCCCTTGTTCTTATATATCGGGGAAAATTTTTTCTAACAAAACCTGATGGTAGATGTTTTATTATCCATTTTTTTATTGACTTTTTCCCGCCCTTTGGGGAAAATGTATCAACAACTTGAGGCAAGTTTTTTTCCCCTGTGAAGGGCCCAGTAACTACGTATATCCAGTAAAATTGAAATTTTTGTTTGAGGTAATCACCAAAAGGGCCCAAAACCAAATATCGGTGACCCATGTGACTGGTCCCACAAGGCATAAGCTGTCGGGGTTTTTCCCCCACTAATGTTTTCAAAAACCCAAAACACCCGTCTCACTGGAAGAAGCAGGGCAGTATTGAAGATCTTCAGGCTGCCCCTTCTTGGCTATTCAGAAGGATCCAAGATGGAAGAGTTCAGGGTAATTTTCGGGGGCCATTGGTGTCCAGGCAATAATGATGGGGAAGGGGGCTTAATGAGAAAGTACGGGACACAGCTTGATGATAAAGGGGGTGATGATGATGCCCAGATAGTGATTTCCCAAACTTTTGACATTCCCGATACATGCATGCATTTAATCATAAATCACTTTCGTTTATAAGAAAAAACTGTTACTTTGTAGATGAATGCTTGAAAAAGGAAATTACAATCTGGTATTTTTTAAACCTTGATGATGTGATACCCAAATTTCGTCTTTTAAATTGGGGTTTTACAGGTTCCGGGGAACTTGGGAAAACGAAAGGCGCATCCTGGAATGGTTCCAACCTTTGGGTTTGTCACCCCCAAAAAAAGACCCCCCGGGGAAAAAGAATGGCAAACAAAACCCTTTTAATTCTCATTCGAAATTACTTTCAATAAAAATTAAATATTATCCCGGGGAATTAAAATTTAAAACTTTTCACAAATAGAATTTTATTACTGTGAACCATTTTCCCATGGATTTCCCATGTGATCAACTGAAGCGGGAAGGGAAATTATGCGGGCCCCTTTTTTATCATGAAAATTTTGGTGAAAATTGTGTACCGGGTATTGAAAAAATGTTTAAAATTTCCCTTTTGATGGTAAGCAAATTGAATTGGCTTTAAAACCAAAAAATCGGGTCTTTTAAATAGCCAATAACCCAAACCCGGACCGTTTTTAAATTTGGGGGCCAGTTTTTTTCATTGGCCCCACATCTTCTTATTATTCAAATTGGCTTGGAAAAAGGTTTCATATGCAACCCTTGCAGTTTTTGATAACAAAAATTAAAAACAGGCTTTTAAAATGCAATGCATTCCCGTTATCAATATGGCTCTGCATTCAGTTTTTTATTAACACACCTGCATGTTATGGGTAACTGGAATTTTCATTGCATTGAGGAACATACATGAAATTTCCCTTTATCAACAATGTTGGGCAGGCCCTTTCCCCGCCGTGAGTTGGGGGTCGTTTGGATTTTCTTTTTTTTGGGTCCCTCCAAAATGCTGGACTTATTTTTTTTAACAAACATGTCACTAAAATCTTTTAAGGAACCTACTTAAATCTTATAAATTGGGAAAAAATTTTTACACATTTTGACTTTTTAAAAAACCCTTTGGGTTCGTGTTTTTCCCCAGAAAAAGGAAAAACAAAAAAACACCTTATGTTAAAAACCCTGTGAATTGTTAAGGGTTTTTGATTAAAACTATTGTGTTCCAAAAATTTGGTTCCTTTTAAAAAAAATCATTACCCAGAAATGTTGTGTCATCAGTGTGGACTTAGAAATAAAAAGCATTGTGCTTTTTTGTTACTGCATTAATGTTACACTGCCCAAAATCCTTTTTAAATTTTATTTCCTGACGGGGAAAAAGGTTTCACATTTCTTGGGCTGTACTTATTTTTTGGCAATTTTTTGTGTAGTCTTGTTGGTTTTTTTACTATTATGGTGTAAAATTTTTGACTATTGTTTTTCGGGCATATACATTTAAAATTTTAACATTGTTTTTCCCCACAGCTTATTTTAAAACCATTGCCCAAATTTAAAAAACCTTTATTTGGTAAAACTGTTGTAATAAAGGAGTTTCAGACCCATGATTTTTTTGAGCAGTTCACCCCACTGGGGTTGACTACAACCTTGTGGGGGTTTGGGTTTTGCAAATGCACATTTCTTTGTGGGAGGTCATGCTGTTATGATGAAACATTTTCCCATAACTGGAAAGGGCCCGGATTAAAAGGATTTTTTCCCCAAAAAAGACCCTTCCCCGAAAAATAACCCCCCTTTTCCCCACGGGGACCCCAAAGGCCGTTTAAATTTGAGACAATTTTTCTAATTTGAGATTAAAAGTTAAAAAAATTCCCAAAAAAAACCCCGAAACATACCAGAATCAATTTTTTTAGTGGGGCAATTCCAAATTTTTTAAAGCCATGAGATTTTTTTTGTTTTTTACAACCTAAAGTTCGGGTGAAAATGTATGCCAAAAAGTTAAACTTGGAAGGGGGTTCCCAAAATTTAATCATTGTTGTGAAAAAGGGTTTTTAAAAAAATTTTTCCCCGTAATAGAAATACCCCCAAACCCCAAACTTTTGATAAGTTTAAAAAATTTAAAACCTCATAATCAAAGAAAAAACCCAAATAGTTCATTAACCGTTTTGGGGGTTTTGGTTCGATTATGAATAAGATTAAAACCCATTTTTTAAAAGGTTTTAAAATTAAAAAAAGGGTTTCCTTTGTAAATAAAAAAATTATTTCTGTAACATTAGGTGGCATGTCCCATCGGGGTTTTGTTGGGGGATTCTATGAACTGGTATTCATGAATTTTTTTTTGGCATTTTTTTATAAAGGTTCTATTTTTATTCCAAGTTTTTAAAAATTTTTGGATTATTAAATAAAACAACTAAAATTTTTCAAAATTTTGTTTTTAAGTTCTTAAAACCAATAAAAACTTCACTGACCCATTTGAGAAAAAAAATTTTTGCTTTTTAAAATTAATTGGAATTTCGGGAAAAAATTTATTTTACAAGTTAAACACTGAGGGTGTTTTAAATTCATTTGTTTGAAAAAAAAATTATTTTTTTTTACTTTTTGTGTTAAATTTCTTTCCAGAACCCCCAAATATATTCCGCCAAATTTGAAAAAAAAATTTTTAACAGTTTTTTTTGGAAAAAATTTTTAAATTTCTTTTTTGTCTTTTGAAAAAAAACTTAAGTCCCGGGCTGTTAGGTTTTTAAATTTTTTGGGTCCGGGGACCACTTTCCATGGAATGGGTTTGAAAGCGGAATGTTTTCCCACGGGGTCTTTCCCACGAAAACCACACACTTTAAAAGGGCCCAATCCCCAAAGTTTTTTTTTTACTTTCAAAGTTTGTTTTTGTAGGGAAAACCCCAAAAACTAAAATTTTGGTGTTTTGGTCATGTGGAGATTTTAAGGGTCATTGAATTTTTAATTTTTTTTGACCTAAAATTTTTTGGAAATCTGAACCGGGTTTTAAAATATCCTAAAAAAATGGTTTTTTTATTTAAATAAAGTTTTATCTTCACAAATTATCAACTTGAATTTTGGGGGAAATTTTTTTTAAAATAACGTGGCCCCAAGAAAGTGTTTTTGCCCTTTGGGCCCTTCGGACCCCAAAAATTAAAATTCATGAAATTCTGTAAAAAAGGCCCCAAAGTTACTCTTTGGGTGTATCCCAAATAAAAAAAATGGGCCCCAAGAATTAAGATAGGGTTTTTTTTTTAAAAGATGGGGCACCCAAGCGATACAGTGTACTTTGGCTTGCCATGTATACTGAAATCATGTCATGTACATTGTATGCATCTTTTCCCTAAAACAAAACATGTAGACCAGCAGTGGGGTTGGTTAAAAGTGTGAGTGGGGAAACCCAAGGATTTATTTGGGGGAGGGGGGAAAAAGCCCTTTGGGGTAAACGCAGTTTTACATTTCCCAAAATTTATTTAAATAATTATTTTCCCTTTATTGAAAATTTTTTCCAAATAGTTTTTCCCAATATAACTCGGTAAAAGTCTCCGGGGAATAAAAAGGGTAAACACAAAACCCCCCAAAACACAGAATTTACCATAAAATGGGGAAATATTGTGTTAAAGGACATATACTTTGGAAATTTAGTTCATTAAACCTTTTCATGGTTTGTACATTCCAAAAATTACTTAAAAAATTTTTTTATTTTCTTGTCATTTTCCAAATAGATTTTCAATATAACTCAGTACATGTACAGGGCCACAGGAATAATATGGAAAAACAAAAAACCCCTTTAAAAACACAGAATTCTACCATAAATGTGGAAAATATTGCCCATGCAAGGACATGTACAGGGTTACATTACATGTAGTTCACTGTAAACCTTTTCTATACTCACCCAAATGCATAAGCTGAATGAATTTTTTGAAGGATGCAATGTCCCGTACATGGTTTTCCTACTGCCCAATCGGGGGCTGATGTAAATACAAAAAACATCTTTTCAAAACGCCTTGATTAACTGGAAATGGACTGATGGAGAAAAAGAATTTTAACAAGTCAGTTTTCTAGCTTGGTTCCAAAAAACACAACCCAACCCCCCAAAAGCCATCATATTTCGCTGTGTAATGTCTTTTTGCATAGGAAATTTTACGGTATTTAAAATATTCTTGTCGGAGGGTTTATGGCTGGTCAAATAAAAATTTCCCACGGACCTCACTTTCTTTGACACTGGTTTGTTTTATTTTTTTGTTGGGGGAAAGGTTTTGGTTTTGGAAAAAAGAGACCCCCGGTTGGGAAGCAAACATCTTTCCCTTTTTAATTTTTTTGCATGTGAACTTTTTTAAATTGTCTTGTGATAAAGGGCTGGCTTTGAAAGGTTTTGCCCCGAGACAAAAATTTTTGGGTAATGTACCGAAAACACCATCACATGTGCTTTTTTCCCCATGAAAGTTGTGAATAAGTGCCAATCTGCTGTGTTATATTATATTTCGTTGTGTTATAGCCCCCAAGTTTTTTTTGCTTTGGAAAATTTTTTACAGTAGTGTAACATATTTTGTGGATGGGTTGGTGGTTACTAAAAATTTTAAAGGACCTAAATTTTTTTTGACACGGGTTTTTGAGCCATGTATTTTTTTTTTCCGGGGGATAGTGGGGGCATTTTAAAGCGATATTTCAAAGTTTCCCGGTTTTTGGGGCAAACTGCATTCCTTTAATTTTTTGCATGCAAATTTAAACTTTTCTGGGTGTGACCCAAGGCTGGCAAGGGCCCTTTTCCCCTCAGACAAGATGTTTTGGGGAAATTGACCTGAAAAAACCATCACAGGGCTATTTTCCCGAAAGTTGTGAATAAGTCCCAAACCTGGGGAAACCCGAAATCAGCAACGGGGGAGGCCCTTACACTTTTTCCCAAAAGGGGTTTTAAAAAAAAAAAGGCTTACAGTGAACCATGAGTGAACTGCAAAAAAAAAATACATTTGTAACATGCCCTTTGCATGGTCTGCATATATACCACTTCTAGGGGTGGGGTTCTGTTTTTTAAGGTGTTTTATTTTTCCCAAAATTTTTCCCCTTTGGGGTACCGTTATTTGAAAAAAAAATTTTTGGAAAAGGGATGGTAGCGATTTGATCACAGAATATCCCAGAATCACTAAATTACAATAAAAAGTCCATGAAATGTAAAAAAATTTTTTAAGGGATTATGGAAGTGTACACACCATGCCCCCTTTTTGGAACTACTTCCTTTTTTAAAAAATTTTTTTCCAAATTGCAAAAGTGGATAATTTTATGATATTTTTTAACATAAAAATCACTTTCTTACATATTCTTAACCAAGTTCCCAGTTTTCCCAAAGTTGTAGAGGTAACAAATAAAAAGTTCAACCCCCTGTAACCCCAAACCAAATGCCCCAAAATTCTTTTTTCAGTTTTGGGGGTTTTCTCATAAAAACCAAACAAACCTAAAAAAGTAAAAAAAAAAATTTGAAATTATTTCCAAAAGTTTTGGTTTTGGGAGGGAATAAAATTACTTAGCAAATGCTACAAATTATAATTAAATTTTTTATATGTAATTTTTTCCCTGAAGCTCCCTTTAAAAGAAGTGGGTTTCCCGCCCCCAAAACCCCCTTTGGGAAGGCCCAAGGAAGGAAAAATCTCTAATTCACTCCCCCTTTGTTTTAAACCTTTTGCCCTCACGGGGCTGCTCATCCTTTAAAATTTCCACACCTGCTTGTGGTTTCTCCATTGCCCCATGCATTTGGAATGTCAAAAATATCCTCCCCCTTTTGGGAAAAAATTAACTCATTATATTAAGGTAAACATTGATACATGTTTAAATATTTAATAATTTTCAATCATATAAAAGAACAAATGATAAAAATTTATCCCAGAAATATTGTACTTCAAAAGTTAATTTGAATATTTTCAAATTTTGTTTTTTTATTAAATTTCCCTAAAGGTTTAACGTTTAAAATTTTCATCAAAAAATACTGTGTTTAAAAAGTTATTGGTAAAAAAATTTTCCCCGGTTTTTTGGGGTTTAAATTCCAGGGGGTCATTAATAACACACAAAACCCAAAGTGGGTTTTAATTTAAAAATTTGGACCTACCTTGACTTTGCTGTTCCCCCCTTCTTTTTTTTTTCCCCAGCATCTTCACCTTTTTAAAAAAAAAAAAAAGATACAGGTATAAAAACATTGATTAAAAAACATTTTACCCAATTTTTTTTCTAATGGGGAAACTGAAGCAAAAGGGGAGGGTTTTTTTTCTTTTTCAGTTACCACACATTTTGGATGATCCCCCCGGAAGAGCAGTACCTTTTTTGCTGGGGAAAGACCATTTTTTTTTCCATGGTTTAAAAATTTCCAGTCGGTTTAATTGACTGGGCACGGGCCCAATTAGGCCAAAAGGGGTGGTGAGCATTTTGGGGGGCCAAAAGAAATGTTTTATTTAAGTGAGGGAACGGCCCCTTTTTAAATTTGGTTGCCCAATTCTGGTTCTTTTTAATTTTTATTTTTGCATTTATAAAATATTATTTTTTAGGCATTTTTTTTGGAGTTCCCAAAGTCTGGGGAACCAAAGTTTTTTTGACTTGCTATGGTGGTTTAAAGGATTTCAGCAGGGGTTTGGGAAAAAGAAAGATTGTTTTTTTTTTTTTTTTTATGTTTTTTTATTGGGGTTTGTACCCGGGCTTTTTTCAAACTCTCAAAGGGGAAAAAATATTTTTTTGCCTTTGGTGGTTTTTTTTTAAAAAAGTTATTTTTTAAAAATTTTTTAAGAGTTCCCTTTTGGAAAGATTTATTTTTTTTGAAAACTTGGGTTTTTAGAACTTTTGAATTTATTGTATTTAAGTTTTAAAAAACTGGTTTTAAGACATCCTTGAGTATTTTTTTTTTTAAGGTTATTTTTTTTTTTTTGGTTTTATGGAAAAATTTTGCCCCCCATGCAATTTACTGGTACACTGTACCTGTTTGGCATTGACCATCCCTTTCCAGTAACCCGTTCTAAAAGATGTTTATTTTGAAATTTGCCCTTTTTGGGTTGTGTATAGCTTTTTTAATTTTATTTTTTTTTTATTACTTAACCCCTCAAATTTGGGCTAGTTCCATTGTTTTTGATTTAAGGGGTTCTTGGGTGAAGATTTTCTTATCAAAGGTTCAGGATGTTTTTCGGTTTAATGATTTTTTTATATATTTTCTTTAGCATGTATTTTTAAATCTTTTTTTTTTTGGTATTTTTTTTATTTACGGGTTTTTATTGTTTTGAATTATTTTTGTAATTCAAAAATTAAAACTTGTTGGTTTTTGGTTTTTTTATGGGGAAAGTTTTTTTTTTTTTTTTAATTTTTTTTTAAGTGAACCCAAAAACTATTTATTTTCTAAAACCCCGTTTCATTCAAATTAGTTTTCTATTGAATTTTCCGGATTAAAAGAATTTTATTGTTTTTTTTAGGTTAATAAGTAAGGTGATTTTTTTCCCTGAGGTCCCCGGAGAAGATTTTAAAAAATTTGCATTTTCAGTTTTTTTGGGTTTAAAAAAAACTTTTTTCCTTTCCAATTTTGTTTTTGAAAAAAATTCGCCCCCCCTTATAAATTTTTTTATCTTTTTGCTTCCCCCGCCATTTTTTCAAGTGTACCATTCTTTTTTTACTTTTTTTTGGGGGAAGACCCCGGTATAAAATTTTTTTTAATTTTGGGAATTTTTTTAAAAACGTTTGGACTTTTTTTTTTTACTGGTTCACTTGATTTTTTTTAAAAAAACCAACACAGTGCTCTTATTTAAAAAAGTTTTTATTTTTGGGGTTTCCCGAAACCCCCCGACCAACCTAAATTTTCATGGGCAAAACACACCACTCATGCCCAGTTGTCACCAAAACCAAGGGCAAAAACACCTAACCCAAAAAACTTCCCTTCCCCCCCTACTGATGGGGGGTTTTGATCTGCTCAAAAAACAACCCCAGAGCCCCCCCAGAGCCGGGATGCCAGCCCACCAGCTGAAAACAACCCAACCCGGGGAACTGGGTTTTTCAAAACGGTTAACAGTGAGGACTGGGGGCCGAGATATCGGGATCTTTTACGGAAAGGGGCCCCAATCCAAGGGGGGTCCAGTTCCAGGAAAAGGGGGTTCGGGGAAACTAAGGGGGGTGCTCAATTTGGGAAAACAGGGGCCGAACTGAGAAAGCCATTACAGGGCCTCAGAGGGTTTGGAAATTTCGCGAGCCACCCCAACCCCGGGTTTTTTTTAAGGAAAAAAACAGGGGAGACAGCCACGATTATATCCCTTGAAAATCTTCCGGATGTCCGATATAAACCCAAAACAAAAGGGAATTTTTGATCGGTGAGGAAGGAAATTTTATTAAACCCAGTTTTGGAAGGGCCCCCCCATTTTTTCCCGGAGAAGGCGTCTTCTTCCCCGCCCCAATTAGCAAATTTAAGACACTGAGAAAAAAAGCTGCACACATCATAGGGAAATTTAAAAATTTCCCGGTCCGGGGAGAAATACTACTCCATCCATCAGCCCCCAGCAGAAGCAGTAAATTTTCCTTTAAACAACCGAAATCCCAAAACCAAAGGGGAAAAGGGGGCCCAAACCAAACCTCCAGGCGCACCCCGGCGAACAAAAAACTGAAAAGCAAAAATATGTGATGGGGAAGGGTTAGTACCGGGTCAATGGCGCCCAAAGGGGAAAATTTTTGATCAGCGGTAAACCATCAGAATCCCCCGAGAAAAAACCCCGGGAGTTTTCCCCAAAAAAGAAAAACCGGGGCCCCCCCATAAACCAACAGGAAACCCAAACCTTTTAATTTTTCTTTTGACGTGGCCGGGGGTTGGGTTTTTAAATTTGGTGGGGAATTTTTCCCGCCAACCCCCCAAAAAAGCCACAACATTAAACTGGGCGGACCACGATGCTGGGCAATCAGTTGGGTGGGGTTGACCAAACCCTATAATTCCAATCCCAAACCCCACCAATTCCCCGGGCCAGTGGGAAGAAAAACGGGGGGGAAAATTTAATAGTGGGGCCCCGTGAAAAGTACCAATAAAGTTTCGGAAAGGGTGCTACTTTTTATAACACCTGAAAGGGGACAACAATTACTGACGAGTTTGTATCACAGCACCCTCGTTCTAAAGTCTCAAGTCCCACAGGAGACAAATATTCTCGTAGGTGGCGCTGGAGGCCAGAATAGCTTCCCACCAGGGTTATATTCTTCTTGATGTTGTTGTACTTTGGTGAAACCGTACACATACGCGGTTCCGGCTTGGTGGTTCCTAACATGTGACTAGGGTTTAGAAGTGTCCACCCAGTTCTCCTTGGCACCAACGTGATTCTAGCCGCACGTGATACCACATGCACAGCAAACATGGAAGATGGTTCATGACCAGAGTGGCGAAATCGCCCTTGGTACTCAAGGCGCGCTTCAGTGTGTTAACCGCATGGCGGGACAGATTTGCAAGCAAGAAGGATGGAGAGAGATTTGCCAACCAGTACCTCCAGTAATGAGCAACGGTATAATAAAAGCCAGGGATGGAGGTAGATGTCCAGACACAGGTCCCCAAGCTTGAAAGCAAGAGGACGACAATTCCAAGCTTTAGTAGAACCGCCTACAGTTATTTCTGAAGGGCGCCCTGTCAATTGGTAGATGCTTTTGTTAAAATAGCTCAACATCGCCGGGTGTTCCTGTTCGAAAAGCGCTTAACTTTTTCTCAACAAGAAATCGCCATTGCCGTAATACAATTGGCTAAGCTACTGTTTGCTGCAGTTCGGGAAGTTGGATGGTCTCAATGACCAGCAGTGCAAATCAATTTCACCGCTTTGTGCCGTTACATCAGTCCTGGACCAGGGGAGTCCGTAAGTAGTCTGGGTGTTGACATTACTGGACGGCGGAAATCTGACGAAGCCGAGAAGGAGCAAGTCCAGAATCTTCTTCTGTCAAATCAAGATGTGTTTTCCAAAGATCCCAGGACCTTGGGTTCATACAGACCCGGTAGAACATGAGATACCTCTCGTTGAATCAGTTCCATTTAGGATGCCCTATCGGAAGAATCTCGCCGCCGTCAGTTTCAAGAGGTTCACAACACCCAGGATGATTTAAAACAGTCTGGAGGTCATTCAACGAAGTCAGAGCCTCAGTAGTTTGCCATCGTGGATTGTGATTGTAACGGAAGAAGGATGGAAAGATATTTACGACTCTGTACCAGTTGACTACAGGCAGCTTAACTCCAGGGACGGTAAGTGATGCGCACTCACTTTCCCCGAATGATGAGGGCTTTTGGATGCACTTGGAAGCGAAATATTTCCTTTTGTCTCACTTAACCTCGGTTACCACTAAGTCAAGTCAAATGGCTGCAAAGACCAGCAGAAAATGGCATTCACCTCACCAATGGATTTATATGAATTGACCACCCGTGATGCCTTTTGGTCCGTCGTAATGCCCCAGCAACGTTTCAGCGACTGATATAACGGTGTAACTGGCGACATGAATTTTGAAAGTTTACTCATCTACTCCAGATGATATCATCGTATTCAGTAGTAATTGATAGAGGAGGTCGCGTGGAACGCCTGGCGGAAAGGGTATTCCACCGACTACTTAGAGCATGGTTTAGTTGAAATACCATCAAAATGTCAGCTGTTCGTCCAGTGCCAAATATCTCGCCATGTGGGTTTCAGAAGAAGGGATCACAACAGAGACCCAGCGAAGACAGCTGCACTGAAAGATTGGCCCATACCAAGTGTAAGAAGTTGATGTTCGTAGCTTCCTGGGGATGACAGGTACTACTGTTATGAAGATTTGTTCTTTCAGCATACGCAAGATTTGCAGCCCCTTTTTTAATTTGACGTGGGGAAAACGCGGTAAGGCGAACCACCATTTGTGTTGGAGTACAGAGGTCAGTCAGCATTCGACACTTTGGACCAGAAGTTAACTACAGCCCCTATCTTGGCGTATGCAGATTATGAGTGTCCCTCTCAGTGCAGACTGATGTTTAGGTAACACGGTCTTGGGGCAGGCACAAAGTTCAAGATGGAAAGAAAGAGCAGATATGCATAAGTGCAAGCCGCATTTCCAACTTCTTCCGAGTCTAAAGTATCCCTGTACACAAGCTGAGTTTTAGCACACCCATTGGGCAGCTACGGTGAAGTTCAAAGACTACCCTTATGGCCAGAAGATTACAGCGACCGACAAACAACCCCTTTAACGATGTGTTGAAGAATAAGCTAGACGACACAGTCAACGGGTGGTGAGTGATCTATCCATGTATGATCTTGACATAGTGTACCAACTCGGTAAAAGTCAATACCAATGCTGATGCATTATCAAGAATTATGAGAGAAGAGGTCGCACAGATATTCGATCAAACAGAGAAAGAAAGGCGTAGAATCCAAAGATATTGACACAAGTGATGTTGCACGCTACTCTCTAACCTCTTCAGTTTGACGAGGCAAATTCCTTCTTCAGCATCGGATCTAGTTACTACAGCCAGCTAGCAGTTCAAACCAGTGTGGTGATGAACAACCAAGTGGGTGAGATGAACGAAAGCAAGGGACTGAACATCATTCGAATACAATGACAAAGTGTACTCAGGCGGAATGTCACTTACTTACCAGACTTCAGCAGGAAGATGATGCGATTGGGGGTTTAGGTACTGTAGTTGGAAGTCTATGCCACACAAGCCAAGTGATCAGCTAGTTGCTGGGAAAGTAGCCCAGAGTTGTTCGTGAGGGCTGGTCCACTATCATGGGACAATCCTAGAAGTCAGGAGGAGATTTGGTTTTTTCAGGAAGGAGAGGAGTTGCAGAATCAATATCTGATGGTACTGCCAAGAATAAAGCCGGATGGAGGTTCTTCGCCACTTACATGATACCATGGGTCACCTAGGATAGAACAAAAACCCTCAGCTGGGTTTAAAGGGAGCGTACTTCTGGCCGGAATGCAGACTGAGTGTAAGAAGATACATTGGGAGATGCAAAAGATGTACTCCTCCAAAGCTGCCTGATGGGAAGAGACATGCTGGTCTTCAAAACAATCCTTGCATCCGCCTACACGTCCATTGGAGCTATTTTGTATAGATTTCTTAAGCCTGGAAAAGTCGAAGGCGGGAGGTTGCGAGAACATTTTGGTCATATCACGGACTCACTAGGCTGCTGTGGCGCGCAAAATGCTAACCTGCCCCACCAAAGAATCAAATGATGCAGTTGCTAAAGTTTCTATGGCAGAACTATATCGCACACTATGGCATACCAGAAGACTATTCTGAACACCCAAGGCAAGTGTTTTGAATCGGTGGTGGTGAAGGAGCTTTGTCATTGCCCTTGGAATCAAGAAAACGAAGATCGACACCATACCATCCACAGGGAAACTGCATGACCGAGAGGCTTTAACTGACTAATTTTGCTGTCTGGCGATGGACAGGTACATCGGCTTTGCCACGCATGAAGAATAACAACTAGGCGATGCATGCCAGGCTTCCAACACATGCATGCACAACTGCACTCAACACGCTCTAGCTCACTAGGATATACCGCCATTCATCTGGATGTTCGTGAGAAAATCCAAAAGCTGCCTGTGGATCTTCTTTTCTTCCAACTCAGGAGTGGAACCCGGATGACTCAAGTACAAGATCAAGACTATCCTGCTTCACGCCAGGAAACTTTAAACAACACATGCGCCATCGCGTACAGTACAGGGAAGTTGAAGCAACTGCAGAGAAGTTCCTCGAGCTAAACAGAAATCAGGGGCATGACCAGAAAGTTCGCGAGAGTGTGCTAAACATCAGGGTGACATCGTTCTGGTAGCAAACAAATCTCTCTCTCGCGCTGGAAGTCCAAACTGAAAGATAAGTGGAGAGAGATCCACACAGAAAGTAATTCAGAAAACTGGCAAGATCTCTCCTCGTACGCGGTTAAGAAGGGTTGGGTCCACCAAGACAAGGAGTTTATACCGAACATGCTGGTGACTCTCGTCCTTCTCATGACATTGAGCATTGAGCCTAAAGAAGACACCAAAAGTGACAGTAACCCCAGATCATCTATCCTCAGATGACGATGTTTCCGCCGCCACCACCACCTGGTCTTCACATGCATGATATAGAGATGATCTAACTTCTCTAGAGGGATGATGTTCTGCCAACACCACTTGGTTTTCGGGAATGACTTCAGCTACCGTCAGATCGATGACTGCAGTTTACTTCAAATGCGGAAGGCAGTTTCTCAAGTTCTAGGTTCTAGTTCCAGTTCTGATGATGAGAGTTTACTGGAGATGTGGGAAGACTCTGCACATTCTGATGCCTCTTCATCAAGAGTTCTACCATGACTGAGGAGGATAGTAGCAAGCCCATTTACGATTCGACGGGGAATGGCAGTAGAACTTCATGCATAAGATACTGTATAGTTAACTTAATTCTAATTAATTTATTAGTTTTTGTTGTACGTGTTAGTTATAGAGGATTCACTGCTGTTGAGGACAAATAGCGATTATTTAAACTAGTGGTGAATGTAGGGAAATAGTATTTTCTGCCTTTTAAATTCTTCAGTTACCACACATTTTGGATGAGTGCCCCCTGAAGAGCAGTACCTTTTTATTGCTTAAGCGGCGCACCAGACCATTTATTTTTCCATGGTTGGTCCTTCCTGACTTCAGTCGGTTTGTATTGACTGCACAGACCTTAGGCCATAAGGTAGTTATGTATTGACTGGCACAGACCTTTGGGCGGCAGGAGAACAGTGCTAAGTATGTTTTATTTAAGGGAGGATGGACAGCTTTTCTTTTCATAGAGTTTTAGAGTCGCTGCTCAATAACCCTCGCGAGTCTCTTTTTTAATTTCTTATCTTTGCATATAAAATATGTATAAAATATGCATTTTTATTGTGCATTTTTCGAGATTACCTAAGTCAAGTCACAGGAACCTTAAGTTCATTTTAATTTGCTATAGGGTTTGAAGGATTTCAGCAGAGGTATGGTGGTTAAAGGATTTCAGCAGAGGTTGAAATGCTAAAGATTGCTTTTTTATGCTAAAGATTGTTTTTATTTTATTTATGTTGGTTATTTTTATTGAGGATATGTGGTTTCACAAGCTTTTGTATCAAACTCCCTGTGCGTGGAAACTATTTCTTACCTTGGTGGTAGTTATATTAAAAGTTAGTTTTGTTCAGAATTTCTAAGAGAGTTACTGTTGAAAGATTTATGCTTTGAAACCTGTGTGTCTCGCCAGAACTCCTTTAGAATCATGTTAAGTTATTTTACTTAGTTTTGCACAGAATAACTTTCTGAGTATTTGTGCTATGTTCTCATATATATGTTATTTTCTTGGTTTAGGCTAGTTGGAGACACTTATCAGTGCCGTGACCAAACCTTTGTGCTTACATGTTTTCTTGGTTTAGTTTGAGACACTTATCAGTAAAGCTGTGACCAACCTCGGCCTCTGTGCATGAGGTTACGCACCGTACACTGTTTTGGTTCATTGACCATGCCTTGCCAGTGCAACTCTTGTTCTCAAGATGTTTATTTTAGAGATTTGCATCCATGACTTCCATAGGGTTGTGTAGCTTCTTCAAGTTTATGGCTGGTTTTATTACTTAATCCCCTGCTAACTTGGCTAGTTTCCATTGTTATTTAGATTTAAGAGGTTCTTGAGTGAAGATTTTCTTATCAGTGTCCTCAGGCATAGTTTTGTACAGGATAATGTATGATTTTTATGCATATTTTCTTTAGTTGCATTCTTTAATCATGTTTCTTTTGTATTTTTTTTGTATTTACAGGTTTTATTGTCTGAATGTACTTTTAAGTACAATTCACTATTAGCACTGTGTTGGTTTTTGGATTTTTTTTATAAGGGAAAGTCTTGTTTTTCTTTTTTTTTTTATAGTTTTTAAGTGAAGCCAAAACTATTTATTTTCAGAACCCGTTTTCATTCAAGTTAGATTTCTATTGAATTTTCCCGGATTGAAAGAATTTTTATTGTTTCATTTAGAGTTAATAGAGCAAGGTGATTTTGTTTCTCACTGAGTTGTCATTGGAGAAGAGTTTAATAAATTTGCATTTTCAGTTTTCTTGTTAAAAGAACATTTTCTCACTTGTCCCAATTTGTTTTGAAGAAAAGTTGCCCTTATCATCAGATCTTGGTTTTTTCATCATTTTAGCTATCCTCATTTTATTCAAGTGTACCATTTTTCACGTTTACACACACAATACAACATGAAAAATTAATCTTTGGGGCCACATGGGCCTCACATGACCTCATGTTGACTTTCAAAACAGATTTGAGTGATTTCGCCAGGCCAATAAAATATTGTAACATTAAGTCAAAGCGGTCTAAGGCTTCTTTGTGGGGTCGCGTCAATTCCTGCTACTGCTACACAGAATAAAATAACAGACGAACACTTCTTTCTGATTGTGGTTATTTTAATGCAATTATGTTGTCGTTATGTAAAATCCCTTTTAACTCTTTTATTGGCTTGACAATTACTAACTCAGCCTTGCTGCTCGATCCACACAATTTTGTGGATCGGAGTATTCCGTATGTGTAGGAGGGCTATGTTCAGCATTTTTACACATTCAAATGAGTCGACCGTTTTGACTGGTAAAAAGCATTGTCTGGTATTGTTCAGGGTGGTCAAATGACAGTAAAAACCAGTCCAAATGCCCCTGTGCACATTTAATAAACAGACAGTTATCTGATTTTTGACCTCTATACATGTAGCTACTTCCACTAAAGTGCAGCTAAAGTAGGAGGATTAAAGTACTTTTTTTTTCAAAAATTTTAACCACCTTCCATTCAAGAATACTAAGAGCTTCTCAAAGTTATACCATTTTATTTATAAAATGTAAAAAAAAAAAAAAATTATTTGTTCACCATTAACAGTTAAAAACAATTTTACAAACATCTGGAATAAGATGAAACATGATTTTTTTTCTTGCGTACAATTCCTATGCCCCCATAAACTTTTCCAGTTTTGGGGTGATAGTCACTAACGTTATACCAACATCAATTTTTTCATGATCAAAATTCTGTGTGTCTGAAAAACGGCGCTTAAGTCGTCCACACGTACATGTACATGTATGATCACAAACTACCTGAAACTAGGCACTTCAGGTGATTTTAAATTAAGGCTCCGGAGATACAATAATTAATGTGATATGAAAGGGTGTTCATTCATTAGAAACATTTTTTTTAATGTTTCAAATTGGACATTCCAATCAAGAGTTACAACCAATTAAATATTAGACACAAGGTCAAAGGTCATTTCATGTTTTTTCTTTACTTTCTCCTTTTGCCAAAATATATGGATATACTTGTACATGTATCTCTTGTGTAACCTTTCCTGAAACCCTACTTGTGTCAGACGTTGTGAATTTCTACCTGTGTGACTATTCTTTAATAAAAAAACAAATAATAATATAAAAAAATTACTAAATTTGCATAATTAATTAGTTAATTAGGTAAAGATTTTGAGCTCTTAATACAACAACAAAAGGAGAAAATGTTCTGAGTGGTACCAACTTTTACAACAAAATTCAAGTACATATGATAATCCAACAAGATGCCCCATCTTCTTAGCTAATTTGATTTCATTTCCTCCTTTGATAATATAAATTTGCATAATTTTTTAAAAACGTTTAAAAAATGAAAAGTGAATAAAATGTGTTACATGTATATTAACGTAACAGTAGTTTAAAAACTGATGGCATTTGTTTTGGTTACATGTACACGCATACATTACTGACCATGTGCCATGTAAGTGTGTATTTTATAAATTTGACAATTTAAATAATTGAAAATTAAAGGCTTGGCGGTGTGGTTCTTGCATGAGACAACAAATTTGATATGATCATCTTGCATTGTGCACATGTTATAATTTGATTGCCTGCAAAATTAATCATGAATTTGCATAATTAACTACTCTTCATAAAAGTTTTTAAATAATTAATAAAATAAATAATATACCTTCACTTGCTATTAGGGCTGTGCCGGGTACCCGGATACCCGACCAAAACTGTCATTACCTGGTTCCATTTTTCGGTTCCAATTACCTGTAAACGTCTTTTGAAAATTCGGACTTAATATGTGAGTGGCAAACAGAAATCTGTGACTCTTGAACAATGTAATGTTTACACTTTTACAGAAAATTTTCTTTAAATTTAAGAGATTAAGCTCCAATAAGGCCTTTGTAGTATTTTACTGACATTTTCCATACACTTTTCTCCCTGTTTGTGATACATTGTATCGAATCGTTAAGACTGCAAAGGGGGCTAGCAGTGGCTGCTTAAAAAAAATCAAACCAGCAGCACAGGAGGGAATGTTTGCCTATTGTTCGCAGTTATTGGATTAGCGGGGACAAGTGCATGCTTATGTCTGCACCAGGAGTTTGTGTCATGAGCTTTAAATAGAGGGATATATTAATGGATGCGCTAATAAAAACGTTGTAATTATTTTGTTGTGCCTCCAACCATCCCTCAGCATATCACCAATATCTACATTTATTTACCCACCGATACCGAGCTCTCATGTGTATAACATTTACTGACAAGGTGACAATTTGTTTCAAAAGAAAGACATAAAAAGGGACAGTTGGATCCCTACTTAGTCGGATTTCATAGGTTTCATTGGTGGAGGTCAAATACCGATCGGTTTCCATCCATCGTTTGGAAGGATCGCTAAGAAGTATCTTGGTATACTGGCAACGTCAGCGCCCTCTGAGCAGGTGTTTTTCACCGCGGGATATATCACATATTATATAATGTAGAATGCCCACATAACTGCCACCCCGCCGAAGTGGACATTATTGATAACTTATCAATGATAAGTAACAATCAGTGACACTGCAACCGATTTTGAAAGAGAAATACGTGGTTCTGAAAATAATCTTAATTCTTAAAATCATTGTTTATTTACAGTATCATCATATTTCATGATTCACATTGGTTTGGTTCAGCTTTTTTAATTAGTTCTGGGTCTATTAGAAATTAATTCTTTCAGGAAACAAGGTTATTTGACAGGGAAATTGCATTAAAGTCGTGAACTGTTTGCTGTTTGTGACTTCTATTCGCGAGTAACAAGGCCAATTGCTCTGTTTTGTCTAGGCGCACTGCTGGTAGTGCTACGCATTGGGGTCATTCCATGTCAAATCAACCAAATTTCTGAAAAGTTCCCAGGTGACCCTCTCAGATTTACATGAAACTTTGTTCCACTATAGCCAAAATGAACACACACAAAAAATTAGATTCATACTCCATATCGTTTCCGAGATACGGCCTCTTGAAATTTGCTTTAAAAAAAACCTTTTTGTGCTCCGCCCCCCGCCCCCCCCCCCCCCGGCCGAGTCGCGAAAACGCGCCATCGCGCTATTTTGCAACTTTAAGAGCCCATAATTTGATAACTGTAACAGCTATAGAGCTGAAAATTTGTATTCTAACTTACTTTTGGCCCTAGATTCATAATCTGGCCTTAAATAATAGATATCTCATCTACATTTCAAGTTACTTGCCCCCAAAGTAGGCACTTTATTCAACCGGGAATGATTTGGATGATTTTTGGGGTCACCCTGTGACCTCATCAGGGGTCACTGACAGGGCTCTCAAAGTTTAGAGGAGTAGGAGGGTACAAGAAAGGAAGTAGGAGGGTGCAGACAAATGGGCAAATCCCATTTGCTGAGCGGCGCATGCGCAAGGCGTTCCGGGAAAGGCGGGAAAGGCGGGGTCCGGCGGCCCTCCCCCGGAAAAATTTGAAAATTGTACTCTCTGAGGTGCATGTTTGAGGCCCTCAAGAGGCATTTGGAGGGTTATTTCCAACCCATGGAAAACAGAAAAAATGAAGTCTCAAGTACACTTTCCAGACTGAGGCAAGAATATGACAAAATGAGAAAAAAACAATCTCAACTAAATCAATTCCATGAAAAACTATCTTTATTGTAGTATTTAGTGAACAGTAGACTAGAATCACAAGAAGACACACTGGTAATTTTAGTTCCGTTGTTAAAATAAATGTTTTATTGTTTTATTATTTCTGTTTCAACTCTTCTTTTCCATTTAATCAAATCTTGGTTAAATGGTAATTGGTCAATTTAAGTGGTAATTTGTACTACAGGGGCATCCCAAGATGCTAAGCTTCCTCCTGGGATGCCCCCTGTTGTAAAGTAAATTTGGCATGCCTAGGCTAATGGGATGAATGTATGGAGCCAGTCTCTGATGAACCTTGGATTAAAAAGTTTCAACACACTCAACATGTTCACTTCAGTCTCTGAAAATATTTTTAAGAACTCAACAAAATCAGTTTGATTATAAAAAAAAACGTAAATCTGAAGAGAGGCCTACATGTATCTAACTCTTCAGATCATCTAATCCCTCTGACTTAAATAGCAGAATTATTGATCGTACTGGTACTTTTATTCAACACTCTGAGTCTGTATCTGAAAAATCAGACAAATCTGAGTATTCGGCCTTTTCCCCGTAATCCACGCATCTAGCGTGCCTCTCTGTCGCTTCGTCGCCATTTCTGCACGCACGGCTGGTGCATCATACAGCGAGCTACATTCAGCGGTCCACTGTACGTGTCAGAAGTACAGCTATGTGTGTGATCAGAGCGCATGCACAGCAAGCATGTCACAAAACACGTGTTGAAGAATGTCAGTGGTCGATCAAAGGCGATGTGGGCGGAACTAACTCGTTGTGCATGCCGCGCCCCTGCCTTCTAAATAAGGATATCCCGTAAGTTATGTTGGCTTTGGATAAGGACATGACTTTGCGTAGTAATTTTTTTTTAATATTACGAAACTAACAAACTGCAAAATATTACGAATATAAAACCAGAACTTGAATGTTAATTTGTTTCTATCACAATGAACTTTAGTTAAATTTCAATAAATCTTGTTTCCTGAAAGAATGAATTTATAAGAGACCTAGCTCGGAATAATTAAAAACAACAACTGCTACTACTAAACAACGATTTTAAGAATTAAGATTATTTTCAGAACCCAATATTTCTCGTTCAAAATCGGTTCCGGTGTACTGATTGTTACTTAATGATAAGTTATAAATCATGTTCACTTTGGTGGGGTGGGAGTTTTGCGAGCATTCATTGCCAGGAATACCAACATGTTCATGTTATCGGGCCGTAAGCGGCTCCGCTTTGCCGTGACGACATTTCCCGCGGTGCGGAAAACCGCGTTTGTACGGCACTGACGTTGCCGGAATATCAAGATATTTGTTGCCGATCCTTGCGACTGAACTGATCGGAAATTGACAGCCACCAATGACATGATCATTACAGAACTCGACAATGACCGACTTAACACCTCCCTTTTTATGTATTTCTTTTGAAACAAACTGTCACCTTGTCGGCAAATTTATGTAATACACAAGAAAGCTTGGTATCGGTGGGTAAATAAATGTTAATGTTGGTGATATGCTGAGGGATGGTCGGTGACACATCAAAACCAATTTCAACACCACTTTTTTATTAGGACAACAATTAATGTGGACATCCCCTATAAATAAAATCCTTTTTTTTTTTTACACATCGTGGTGCACACTCCAGTGCAGACATAAAGCAGCACTTAAGGTCCCACTAATCCAATTACTGTGAACAATAGGCAAACATTCCATCCTGAGCAGCTAGTTTGATCATGGAGGCCTCCATGGTTTGATACTTGTTTGTAGCATACGTGCCGCAGCTGGTCTATTTGAGTCTTTAATAATGAATGGATACAATGTATCCCAAACAGTTTGACAAAAGTGTATGGAATCACAGTACAGGAAACATCGTTAACCAATCAGGATATTACACAAAGCGCAAGGGAGCGTATACATAATGGCTGCGGCCGTGTCGCTGAGAAAACTGACTAGTTTTGACGTGATTTCAGGTAAATAAAACTTCGTATCGCACCGCGTGCGAATCAGTTTTTTGCAGAGAAGTTCACAGAAGTTCAAAAATATTTTTGGTCATCCGGTGAAAAGTAGCCGGCGGCAAAACCTGCCGCAGGCGGCGATTTGCCGCCGGTGACCGGCTACTTTTGAGAGCCCTATCACATGAATCCCAAATCTCAGATAAATCATCTATAGGTGCATTTCTATTACCAAAATCAAATATGAGCTAAATAAAACATTTATAAAGGAGTAGCATTCATCCAAAGTTGGGTCCAGGTGAACAAAAATAAAAAAGACCCCTTCCATCATGCGAGTGGTCCCCCCTGTGGACATTTTTTTGTTGTTGAAATTCACAGCAGTTAAACATGTACATCAGATCTACTTATATACCAAATTTCAGCTTTGGTACTCAACTCCTTCATGGTCAGGTTGCATTTTGAAAATTACACAGTTTTGCACATATTCGGGGACATAAAATTGACTTTAATAGATGGGCATTTAACAGAATTACCATGCATGTATTCTAGCAACTAGCTTTGAGAATACTGTCTAGTTAGTTGCAGTGGTTTACTTGATAAATACTGGTAGTTTGGCTTGAATGTTATTGAAGTCTGCTTTAGATAATTTATACTGACGGCCCCCTTGTCCCTGCAGTTCTGGAGCACTGATGGTACATATCACATCTTTTTTTTGTTATGCGCTTTTGATCATTTTTAAATGGAAACAGCGCAATAGAAAATTGTTAATTTATTATTATTAATTATTATTATTATTATCTTGAAATGGTATCCAACACTCATTGCGGGAGTCATGTGGCCAGGAGAGTGTATTTGAGTTCTTTGCTCTTCTCATGAACTTCACATAGACATCATTTTGTTCCTCTGATCTCTCAACCATGGTGCCAATGTACCATTCATTGTCATACATGTATATGCATGCGATGTATTGACCTGGTTGGTACTCTGTTGCATCAGTACCTTGATGTATTTCTGCATGATCTCCAATGGAAACAATACTAAAAACCATGTCATCAGAGAGTCGCCGCATTTTAAGTTGTGCCTTTCTATCTGTCACAGGAACAAAACTATGGTGTGATCGAGTACCTGATATAGTCTTTGATGAGGAGAATCGATCAACTACATGTACATGTTGTACATGTAGCTTGAACTTATCTGCATTACATTTCACATCATCGTTGCTGACATAAAAGAACTTGATGCCCGTGATGTTTTTATCAGCCCATGCAAACATCTGCTGTGGGGTCAAAATCTGTTCATCCTCAGTAGCCTGCAGACTGGCTCTTGCTACCAGCCTCTTTGTGGTGGCACCCAAACCATCGCATGGACTCTTCCCATGGCTGGTTGCAAAAAAATGCCATTCGGCTGCAAGTCCATGGTCTGATAAGTGGTAGCAAAGGTTGGACAAGTTCTTGTGATTTTTATACTGGCTGGCTGCCCCATCACTGAAGTATATCAGCTTGCTTTTGCTAGGAAGCTGCTCTTTGATAAAGGAAATAAGCCTGGATATGAAAGCATGGACAGTTGTGGTTTCATGTTTCATGCAGTCTGAAATCACGACTACACTCGCACATTTCAGTTCACCTCCTTCCATATCTATGGCAAATCTGTTGTCCCAATAATACCCCTGGATAGCATCTTGCACCAAAAAGCTGTAATTCTCAGCGAAGTCCAACAAAACTGTGGCTGTATCTTCTGGTAGCATTTCCTTCAGTGAGCGCAAATATGAAGACTGCGATTTTGTAATAAGGTGGTGCTCTCTTAGAGAATCAACTTTACTGCAAATTGTGTCAAGAAATTCTTGAAGCGATATTTATTCATCTACTTTACCCATCTACTGATTTCCTGTATCAGCGTCAGGAAAATCAGGACAATAGAGTATTGTTTATAAATTAACAACTGTAAATCACCTTGAATTCTTCCAAGAAAGAGGACAAACTTAATATTACAATGTAATTTACATAGCTCTTGTGATAATTTGGTAATTTTGAGATGGATTTAAATATGGATGTGGCAGTTCAGGTCTTTATCATGCGTGCAAGTAGGCCAAATCAAGTAAAAAATCATGATAAATGGTGTAATTTTCAAAATGCAACCTGACCATGAAGGAGTTGAGTACCAAAGCTGAAATTTGGTATATAAGTAGATCTGATGTACATGTTTAACTGCTGTAAATTTCAAAAAAAAAAAAAAATGTCCACAGGGCTAGGGGGACCACTCGCATGACGGAAGGGGTCTTTTTTATTTTTGTTCACCTGGACCCAACTTTGGATGAGTGCTACTCCTTTATAAATGTTTTATTTAGCTCATATTTGATTTTGGTAATAGAAATGCACCTATAGATGATTTATCTGAGATTTGGGATTCATGTGACCCCTGATGAGGTCACAGGGTGACCCCAAAAATCATCCAAATCACTCCCGGTTGAATAAAGTGCCTACTTTGGGGGCAAGTAACTTGAAATGTAGATGAGATATCTATTATTTAAGGCCAGATTATGAATCTAGGGCCAAAAGTAAGTTAGAATACAAATTTTCAGCTCTATAGCTGTTACCGTTATCAAATTATGGGCTCTTAAATTTGAAAAAAGGCGCGATGGCGCATTTTCGCAACTCGGCTGGGGGGCGGAGCACAAAAAAGGTTTTTTTTAAAGCAAATTTTAAGAGGCCGTATCTCGGAAACGATATGGAGTACTTATGAATCTACTTTTTTGTGTGTGTTCATTTTGGCCATAGTGGAACAGTTTAACAAAGTTTCATGTAAATCTGAGAGGGTCACCTGGGGACCTCTGGTTGATTTGACACGGAATGACCCATTGTACATGTTGTAGTATTCGCAAAAAGTACTAGCGAGTAATGCCTTTGAGGAAGCCGACTTGCGATTGTGAACTGTTTGCTAACTATTCATGCCTACTATTCTCGAGTAATGCTGTCAATTGCACTGTTTTGTCTATGCACTGCTTGGTAGTGGTATGCACTGATTGGTAGTGGTATGCACTGTAGTATTCGCGAATAGTACTCGCGAGTAATGAAGCCGACATTGCTGGCTGGATGGCTGGCTGTGACTGCAGGGACTGTTACCTGCTGAAAGGTGATGCATACAGTGTACCGCGCCATACATGTTCATGTACATGTATGTAACAGTCTTGCCATTGTTCAGTTAATGGGTTGGCTGACGTTTAAACACTTTAGAGCAAATGTAATATTGTAAAAAGGAAGAAGAATAATCACTTTGCCTTAAAATCCAATATGTTTAGAAGAAATATCTACTGGTTAATGATGAGAATTATAAATTATAAGGTAAAGTTACAAACAATTGCTAGCATCCTTGTGAATTCAATCAATATAATGCCTGGGAAAATGGGAAAGAGGGTTCTCCCCACATACAAGCTAGCGTATCGGCCCAACACGCAAAGATTTTTGGCCGATATGCTGCCAACTGGTCCGAATGCTTCTTCTGTTCAGTCTACTATTTTTAGAATAATTATGTAATTTGTCGCTCACAGCTTACACTGGTGATTTTTTGTTTCGTCTGTATGGCCGATCAATTTTAAATAATAGGGGTGACCCTCTGTCGATATGGGATTAACATAACATGCTAATTGAGCTGAAAGTTTCCCACGCTGCCAAATTAATAACAAACATAACCTGACGACCATTGGATTTTCACTTACAAATTATATTATTTCGAGTACAATTTTGCAAGAAATAAAGAGCAAACAACATTAACAACAGGCATTCAAGAACTCAATGTAATTTGTCTGTTGTCTGAAGCTTACAAATAGGCCAGAAATTACAATCAAAGCACATGTTTTCGTACTTAAACCGCGGGAAAAATTTGGCAAACTATTCGCGAATAGTCGATTATTCGCGAAATGTTGCCGCACGATTAATCGAATAGTAAATTTCACTATTCGCCCAGGCCTAATTTAAAATTTTGATGTTTTTGTGGTTATAGAATATAAAAGGTTAATTCCGGATAAGAGTTCCACATCCATGAATTTTCAAAGTACATTTTCTACTTGTAAACCATTTTTTCTTGAAAAGTAGGCTAACCAAGCTTTCAGAAACAGTTGATGCTTTTCTTCTACTGCACTTGGATTTATTTGTATCAAGGCTTGATGTCTGGGGAAACACAAGTAGCATTTTCCCCTATTTTGTGATGGAAATTTGAGTTCCCCTCAGTTACATTATACGCAGGTACATGTATGTACATGTAGTTCTTATGCTTCAAAGATAATTACTACAATGTATTGGTTGACTATGAAGTCGGATACCTTCCCTATCCACCACTACAGAATTTTAACCCAAAAGATGAAATATGACAGTGTTGTAAGATTTTTAAATAATCACGTTGCAATGTACCGTCTGTCACAAAAACACATTAAAAAGTTGTGTATTTGTTTACATGAAAATATATTTTTGGTTCAAAGTTGAATTCCTATCTTCTATCAAGGTGACCACACCTAGAAAGTAAAATACAAATAGCTTTCGATGTTTAGTTGATCTGATATTCCATCTCAAAATCTGTCCCGTCTGTCACAATTTACCCAGACTTTGTTATTTTGTCCCGTCTGTCACATTTTGTTTATCTTTAGGTTTGAAAAAAGGTAAACATACATGTAGACTGTTTTATATTTTAATACTACATGTCCTTCTTTAAAAAAATATAACTGATCAATTTATCAATAAAAAAATGTAAACTAAGTATTAATTATAAAAATACCCATCTAGTGTGCATGCACACTACATAAGTACATGTACAATGTATGTTCACATACTGAATTTGCACTGCACAACCAATCAACTGGTGAGAGATCTATTCATGATAATAGAGGGACTCAAACTTCTGCATTACATGGTTTGAAGTTACAAGTATGGTGAATCTATAGGTTAGAAAGAGATAACCTTACATAACAGTTTACCCAAGTTACATTGTACATTGTTCAAAGAAGAAACAGGAAAAATGAACTGATTTTAATGCAAAAGTGCCAAAATTTTAATGTAAATGTTTGACTTTCACTCAGATTGTAAAGCTGAATCTAGTGCATAATATTTATTGATATCTTTTTGCACATACTTATTAGTGCCAAAACAATAAGATATTAAAAAATAGTACCTTTTGAAATAAAATGTTGATTTATTAGTTGACCAATGAAACACACAAATCAAAATTAGCTTAAATTCAGGTGTGAATGAATGTGCTCCAATTTACTGTCTCTTAAAGGGGTACTCTCTAATTAATTATTGTTGACAGTAACTTTATTATTAATTTGTAGTATTAGTTGTTGTTGTTGATTCTAAATAAATTCCAAAAATGACATTTGATCATTGTAGGACTAGTTTAAATGATGTTTTATTGAGCGTGCAAAAATGTCCCGTCTGTCACGTCCCATCTGTCACAACTGTAATGAGCCTGTTGTTTCCAGTTCCATGTTTTGAATAACTAAGTCATAATGTTTACTGATTATTTGTATAAAAGTGATTAACTTTAAAAGAAAAAAACATTAAATTTCATATGAGAACAGATACATGTAGCTTTTTCCAATGAGTCGTTTTCAAAAAATTTAGTGTAATTTCCATCCCGTCTGTCACGCTGATTTTACTTTGTCACTATACAGCCACTGAATCCTCTAGTTTCATGGATTGTTTTTTAATTTGAAATATAGGCCTAGAGTGTTTACTTTGACTTTATGCACATAGAAGGTTACACCTTACAGACTGTTTTTGGCAGGCCTTTGAAAAAAAAGGTAGTGTAAATCTGTCCCGTCTGTCACGCTGGAATTAACCAAAAATAAAAATATAAAATAATAGGTACTGTAAGTGTTAATTAACGTTATAAATAGGCCCAGTTAAATTTAAAAAAACCTCAAAATGTTACACTTCACTGTTAAATAATTACCATGTAATGCATCAATCATTTGGGCAGATTAATACTGTACAACAGTAACAATATCTGAATTTGAACTTTAATAATCCTCCAAGACAATATAATATATTATATTATGCGTACATACTGTACATGACATATCCGCCATATCGCGCAACAATTGGCCATGCTGATATGACCCCAGAAATACCCTTTTCGCGAGAGTTCGCAATAATTTTCACTGACAGTTTGTGTTTATATTGCTCAAAAACAGTCCAGAAAATGTCAAAATCCATGTTGTCAAAATCCATGTTGACAAAATGTGTCTGTTGATTTAACATAAATTTGAACACTTTTTATTTCAAAATCTTTTTTGACTAAAAATGCCGGAAAGTTGACAATTTCTTACCTGCCAAATACTTTTTTCTCCATTCAAAATGGCTTGGTATATCAAAGTGATCATGCTTCTCACATTGAACTTTCAACTTTTATCGAAATATTGAAGAATCTCGCGAAAATAAAAAAATTCAACAAGACCTCAAAACCGGATCAAGTGTCAAAAGTCAGGTCAAATCGGCAATCTGTCGGAGTCGCAACCAAAAAGTCATCCTCAAAACCACGCACATTTCTGGACAAATGTAATCTTGTGGGTGGTCTTAAATTAAAGAGTATGTAGGTATTATACTAACGTTACATAATCTGTGACTATTGTGGGAAGGTTTTGGACCGTTTAGCTTCTGTGGATTCCAGATTTTTTTTTTTTTTTTAGACTTAAGCTGGCCATGACACGCGAGAAGCACATTCAGATCATAGCAAAATCGCTTCTCTCCGCCTTCAATATCATCTTGGAATACAGGACACAGCCCTGGATTGGTGTTTGGTAACGCTATCTCCGAGCCTGTTATTCTTGACTATTCTGTACCCCAAGGCTCTGTACTCGGCCCACAGTGGTTTACTGTTTATACCTTTCCAGTTCGTGATAATTGCATTGTAGGTACATGTATCTCGGTACATAATATTTGTTTCTCTATGCTATCATTGTATATTGTTTGTATTAATGTTTTTTTCTTTGTTTCCGCGCCTTGAGCGCCCAGCAGGGTGGATATGTGCGCGCTAAAAATCTTTATTATTATTATTATTATGGTTGGAACATAGGCAAATGTGTTAACTCGCGTTTGGGTGTTTGTACCTACGTTAAGGTTTGGGGCGTTATGGTTTGGGGCGTCATGGCGATGGGGCTTAATGACTGGATACCCTTTTGACTAATACATACACATGTATGTGTTTTGCGTTGTATTAAAGAACCACAGAAATAGAGACGTAAATGCCATGGAGATACTAAAATATGATATTTTTAATGATAACAAATAAATACATATGTAGCTCATTGATTTTTAGCGAGCTACTTATAATTTGAAGCTTTTCCGAAGAGGATGTCGGCGCCGATTAACACGCCCCTAAAAGGGGCCATTTGCTCTGCATCCTGAATGCCTCTATGTGTGACGTCACTTAAGAAGCGTGCCTGCGCTTATATTGCCCACGCTGGAAAATAACATAGATATGGCTGAATCGTCGTCAGATGAAATTGTGAACTAAAACGTGTAATTTTCGTTCACCAAACTACTATCTTTGTGCAACGGCGGATCTAGGCCCAAAGTTTAGGGGGGGCCAAATGCTCAGTGGAGGGGCGTATTTGCGAGCGCAAAACGTTTCTGGTGGGGTTTGTTTGTTTTGTGGGTCTAGACGACAATACTTTGATACTTACTGCTCATACTTGACGATGGAAGACGAATCTTTCAAGTCACTGCTCCTGCTCGTACTCACAAGGAATTGAAATGCGTTTTATGCATCGCTGATGTTCGCGCCAAGTCTAAACGTAGGCTCTACATTGCGGACGTTGCATCGGCTCACCTAATATCCAGGAAAACCCCACACAACCAGTCGCGTAATGCATAAGCCATGCATACACAATCACCGTGTACCGCCTCGTCTAATGCAGCTTGGTTTAACTGCTGAAACTACCATTGCAAAATTTTGTGGCAATGTTGGATCGTGAGTAGGATTATGAACACATTCATGCTAGCCAATCAGTGTGTTGTAATTTGCATACTTTAACAAAAGCTGAACGTAAGCAAGCAAAGACTTAGCTGCACAAGGAGGGGGCGTAAAGTTGTGGGGTTTTGTTTTGTCTCTCTTTTCCCCCCTTTTTTGTCTTCTTTTCTTTTCTTTTCTTTTCTTTTCTTTTTTTTTGGGGGGGGGGCGTACAGCTTCGGTTTTTTTGGGGGGGACCATGGCCCCCGTTGGCCCCCCCCTGGATCCGCCGTTGTCTTTGTGAAGAAATCGATGATTTAGTGACCCAAACTCGGTTGAAAAAAATCGAAAATATCAAAATACGAAGGTCGCAAAAAAGCACCGTTGGTGTTCATTGCCGCCGACTGGAAAATCTAGTCACAGTTTTCATCATCGAATTCTTCTAAAAGTTTTTTAAATTTATGTTATTATAGTCTAACGTTATAGTGTATTTTTTCATATATGATTTGTGAATT
>CM055829.1:8656927-8681757 GCA_029582265.1 Zoroaster sp. YZ-2022 | reverse complement strand
TCTTAAAAAAGTACTCATCTAAAACTAGGTCTATATAGTTGGAGTAGGTGTACTCAAGTACATTTTTCTATAATCATACTCGTACTAGTACTCATGAAAAGTACTCATCTAAAACTAGGTCTATATAGTTGGAGTAGGTGTACTCAGGTACATTTTTCTATAATCATACTCGTACTAGTACTCATGAAAAGTACTCATCTAAAACTAGGTCTATATAGTTGGAGTAGGTGTACTCAGGTACATTTTTCTGTACTCATACTCATACTAGTACTCATGAAAAGTACTCATCTAAAACTGGGTCTATATAGTTGGAGTAGGTGTACTCAGGTACATTTTTCTCTACTCATACTCATACTAGTACTCATGAAAAGTACTCATGTAAAACTGGGTCTATATAGTTGGAGTAGGTGTACTCGGGTACATTTTTCTCTACTCGTACTTGTACTCATGAAAAGTACTCATCTAAAACTAGGTCTATATAGTTGGAGTAGGTGTACTCAAGTACATTTTTCTATACTCATACTCATACTAGTACTCACGAAAAGTACTCATGTAAAACTGGGTCTATATAGTTGGAGTAGGTGTACTCGGGTACATTTTTCTCTACTCGTACTTGTACTCATGAAAAGTACTCATCTAAAACTAATAATAATAATAATAATAAAGATTTTTAGCGCGCACATATCCACCCTACTGGGCGCTCAAGGCGCGGAAACAAAGAAAAAACATTAATACAAACAATATACAATGATAGCATAGGGAAAACAAATTATGTACCGAGATACATGTACCTACAATGCAATTACAAATATACATCATCTTTGAAGAGTTGTGACATAAGATGAGTTTTAAGCATCGACTTGAATCTGGTTATACTATGACAAGATTTGAGTTTAGTTGGAAGATGATTCCAGAGTCTCGGAGCTGCGACAGAAAACGACCTATCACCCCAATTCCGTTTTGAAGTTGGTTCCTTGAGGAGTGACATGTTGCTGGAGCGCAAATTGCGTGATGGAGTGTAGACTTTAAGTAGTTCAGAAATATAAATTGGAGCAATGTTATTAAAAGATTTGTGAACAATTATCATAAGTTTAAAAACAATTCTCTGTGAAACAGGAAGCCAGTGCAGTTCTTTCAAGATTGGCGTGATATGGCATGACTTTCTGGACAAAGTCACAACACGAGCTGCTGTGTTTTGTATGTGCTGAAGACGAGATATTTGATTCTGCGGAAGACCGTAAAGGAGAGCATTCCTGTTATCGAGCCGTGATGTGACAAATGCATGTATAATTTGTTCAGCAGCACTTTTATTCAAGTATTTCCTAATTCGGCTTATATTTCTGATATGAAATGATGATATGCGAACAATGTTGGAGATATGTGGTTTTAAAGTCATTGTCGAGTCAAATATAACACCCAAATTACGTGCATGTAATGAGGGGTTATCTGCAGAATCCAATTGTAACAAATGGAAGAGTAACTTTAGACAATTGCTGACGTGATCCAAATAGAACAAATTCTGTTTTTTCATCGTTCAATTTCAGGAAGTTTTGTCTCATCCAACTTCGAATCTCTTGAATACATTTCTCCAGTGTTGTAATGCAGGAATCGGCAGGTTCTTGAAAGGATTTAAAAGTAATGTAAAGCTGCGTGTCATCAGCGTAAACATGGTAATTTAAATTATACTTCAAAATGATATCACGAACTGGAAAGGTATAAACAGTAAACCACTGTGGGCCGAGCACAGAGCCTTGGGGTACAGAATAGTCAAGAGTAACAGGCTCGGAGATAGCGTTACCAATACAAACATGCTGAGGCCTATTTAAAAGGTAGGACTTACACCAATCCAGGGCTGTGTCACGTATTCCAAGATGATATTGAAGGCGGGAGAGAAGGATTTTATGATCGACAGTGTCAAAAGCGGCGCTTAAGTCTAACAAAACTAATGCAGTGATTTTCCCTCATCCATGGCAGATAAAATGTCATTGTTGACGCGAAGAAGAGCAGTTTCCGTTCCATGAAATGGTTTGTAGGCTGACTGAAATGTGTCCGACAGGTTATTAGCACGAACATGGTCAGAGATCCGTGATGAAACAACTCGCTCGATTGTTTTTCAAGGTACTTTAAATTCGCTACTGGTCGGTAATTTTGAAAACGTCCTTGTCCAAATTGGGTTTCTTTAGGAGTGGTTTAACATGAGCAACCTTCTGGCTATTAGGAAACAACCGGAAGAAAGAGATCTGTTTACAATAATTGTGATATACTTAGCAAACACATCAATATTTTTGTTTTATTAGCGAAGTTGGCACTGGATCAAGTTCACATGATTTTGATGGCGATTTCATGATGAGTTTCTTGATCTCCGTAACACTAGTAGGCTCAAACATGGACAGTCTACATTGTGGATCCTTGCGTGATGGTGTTTGTGATAGAATGGCGGGTACTGAGGAAAGAACGACGGATATTCTCAATTTTGTGACAAAAAGTTTGAAAAAGCATTTGCGAGGTCCTGATCGGAGTGTGTAGATGGAAGCACTGGAGCTTTGGGTTTATGAAGCAGCTTTTCAACAATGTTAAAGAGTTTTTTCTGATCACCAGAGCTATCTTCCACAAGAGATGAGTAGTGAGTTATTTTTGCCTGGTTAATCATGTTCTTCACAATATCACGTTGGTTACAGTATTCTTGCCGATGTACTCCAAGTTTCCCATTGTCACGCCATCTTCGCTCAAGTTGACGGCGGATTTTCCTTGCAGCACGGATATCATTATTGAACCAGGGGGGGGGATTCAGATTGTAGTTTAACAGTTCGAGTTTTTTGCGGGGCATGATCATCCAAGATGTTACGGACAGTAGATTCAAATAGACTGACACAAGAATCCAGCTCACCATCTTCAAGGTTTACATTTTCCAGTTGAGATTCAATATCATGACATAAATGTTTAATATTTACTTTTTTCCAGTGGCGAGTAGTTACAGAAATGGTAGGTATGGGAGGTTTTTTAAGGTTCAAATTTACCATGATTGCATAATGATCAGATAAGCCTGGATGAATAGTTATATTCGAGATAAGAGGTGAAGTATTTTCACGCGTTATCATGAGGTCAAGACAGTGACCATACCGATGAGTGGGTGCTGTGATGTGCTGTATAAGTCCATGAGCAGAGAGCAGATCTTTAAACTGATTTGCATAATTGTTTGAAATAATGTCCATATGAATGTTAAAATCGCCGGTTAAAAATAATGTCAGATGGGTGTAAGATAATCGACAATTAATTTTTCAAATTCCTGCAGAAAACTGGAGAAGTTTACATGTTTACCATCAACATCCCTTTCTGGTCGATAAATATTAACAAGGCGAACAGATCTAGAGTTGCACGTTACCTCAGCATGCAGAGATTCAAATGTTAGGTAGTCAATGTGAACACTTTTCATACTGACAGATAAACTGGACCTAAAGAGTAGTGCAACCCCTCCACCGGTCTTTATTGGTCTGGGGATATGATGGAGAGTAGCCAGGAGTACACTCACGGGGTGGCAAGTCATCATTAGGTTTAAACCATGTCTCGGTTATGGCAACAAGATCCAAATTGTTTTGAAGTACAAAGTCAACAAATTCATCCGATTTGTTACATATGGATTGAGTATTCAAGACACAGAGCTGAAGTTTAGACTCATCGTGAACATTTGGAGTTGAAGTTATGCCAATGTCGCTTGTTGATGTGGTTGAGTTCACTGCTGGGGGTTGGTAAGGCTGGAGTGCTAGTTGTGTAAGTCTGTCCATTCTACGGCGACCAGCTTTTTTACCTCTATGTGTGCGGCGGTATGTTTGGGGTTGATTAGCAAGTATTCCAAGACAGTTCAATTGACTCAATCCTAAATAAGATAAAGCTACATCAGTACATGGAGCATTGCGAAGATTGAGTAGTTCATTACGGCTGTAGGAAATTTTATGGAGCTGAGTGGCTTTTGTGGGTGTGTTGATCAGTGTTTCAGGTCCAGGGTTTGGGTTTATGTCACCAGAAATTAAGAGTTCCAGGTGAAAGGTGGCAGATGAATTATCATAGTATGATATAGGACGTCTCAAGAATTTAAGATGGCGGATTTTAGTTGAACAATCTGTAGATTGCATCTTGTAGCCATCTACTGATGAGTCATTGAGACACCATGGTCTGGATAGCAGGAGTAGAATAAACAGGATGTAGACGTCCATTGTCTGATCACAAAGTTGTTGATCCAAACAAAAGGCTTGTGGTCAAGCTACAGGTTATAATCTCTAGCTACAGGTTATAATCTAAATCAGAGTTGACTGCACAAATAAAATGAAGATCCAAAATGTGTATACACTCAACAGTAAATTTTTTCTGCACAGACAGACAAAAAAACAACAGTTTTTCACTTATTATAAGAAAACAAATGTACAAATACTCACATAAAACGTCCAGTAGATTCCAGGTGTAATAAGAAATCCACTAGTATAAAAATGAAGACAAACTTGTAGCTACAAAACACTTACTTAGCACAAAAACTGGAGAGCTGTTATGAGTTGCTGCTTGTAAGGCGCTCACTCAAACTAGGTCTATATAGTTGGAGTAGGTGTACTCCAGTACATTTTTCTATACTCATACTCATACTAGTACTCACGAAAAGTACTCATGTAAAACTGGGTCTATATAGTTGGAGTAGGTGTACTCAAGTACATTTTTCTATACTCGTACTCGTATTCATGAAAAGTACTCATCTATAACTGGGTCTATATAGTTGGAGTAGGTGTACTCAGGTACATTTTTCTATACTCATACTAGTACTCATACTAGTACTCATGAAAAGTACTCATCTAAAACTGGGTCTATATAGTTGGAGTAGGTGTACTCAAGTACATTTTTCTATACTCGTACTCGTATTCATGAAAAGTACTCATCTATAACTGGGTCTATATAGTTGGAGTAGGTGTACTCAGGTACATTTTTCTCTACTCGTACTCGTACTCATGAAAAATACTCATCTAAAACTAGGTCTATATAGTTGGAGTAGGTGTACTCAGGTACATTTTTCTCTACTCGTACTCGTACTCATGAAAAGTACTCATCTAAAACTAGGTCTATATAGTTGGAGTAGGTGTACTCAAGTACATTTTTCTATAATCATACTCGTACTAGTACTCATGAAAAGTACTCATCTAAAACTAGGTCTATATAGTTGGAGTAGGTGTACTCAGGTACATTTTTCTATAATCATACTGTACTAGTACTCATGAAAAGTACTCATCTAAAACTAGGTCTATATAGTTGGAGTAGGTGTACTCAGGTACATTTTTCTGTACTCATACTCATACTAGTACTCATGAAAAGTACTCATCTAAAACTGGGTCTATATAGTTGGAGTAGGTGTACTCAGGTACATTTTTCTCTACTCATACTCATACTAGTACTCATGAAAAGTACTCATGTAAAACTGGGTCTATATAGTTGGAGTAGGTGTACTCGGGTACATTTTTCTCTACTCGTACTTGTACTCATGAAAAGTACTCATCTAAAACTAGGTCTATATAGTTGGAGTAGGTGTACTCAAGTACATTTTTCTATACTCATACTCATACTAGTACTCACGAAAAGTACTCATGTAAAACTGGGTCTATAATAGTTGGAGTAGGTGTACTCAAGTACATTTTTCTATACTCGTACTCGTATTCATGAAAAGTACTCATCTATAACTGGGTCTATATAGTTGGAGTAGGTGTACTCAGGTACATTTTTCTCTACTCGTACTCGTACTCATGAAAAATACTCATCTAAAACTAGGTCCATATAGTTGAAGTAGGTGTACTCAGGTACATTTTTCTCTACTCGTACTCGTACTCATGAAAAGTACTCATCTAAAACTAGGTCTATATAGTTGAAGTAGGTGTACTCAAGTACATTTTTCTATACTCGTACTCATACTCAGTCTGCTGTATACTCGGTGCATTTGTGTGTCTGTGGAAAAAATCAAACCCACAACCTCCGGCATTCTCCTGCCTGACTTGTTGGTGCGAAAATGCATGAGAAATTATCCACAAAAATGCATAAAAATCTCTTCCTTCTGAATTTTAGTTTCACATTCTCAAGAGCAAACTCCCCACCAAATCAACTACGTATATGTGCATGTAACTAGATTGGATGTTAATTCAATTCAATTCACATTTATTTCCGTAATCTGTACAAATTATGAGTAGTGATATTTTTGCAAGGAACTGACAATTATAGTGACTTCTATAATTCTTAAACCTTTATAGGTTATGTGACCGACGGTCCGACGATGCTACAGGATACAGATGCACAACACGAGAGAACCACCGTCACTATTTGGTTTGAGGACTTTGAGGTAAGATGTAATTCATGTTATTTTTTTGGTTTATTTTAAATGTTTTTTTTTTTTTTTTTTAATCATCAAATAAACCATAAGGGAAACCGACTGGGTGCATAAATACATTTTCAGGACTTGAACCTGCAACCTGGTTTCTGGTCTCCGTGCGTGTCGCGTCAGACCCGCAGGTTAGCATTTTTATTTTCTTTTTTTTTTGCTATGAAATGATGTCCAATTGCAGCCAAAATTGCTGGATCGATTGGAATTCTGACATGCTGACTTTTTCACATAGGGGCATGAACGTTTACCCGATTTGTGAGGCCTTTCTTAGCCACCATACTTTGTGTATGGAAAATGTTGGCACAAGTAACCATGTATATACACTCACTGGCCAAAAGTATTGCAACATGCTCAAAATAGCACTTTACAACTAACAGGTGAGATGATCATTTAATCCGATTTCATTGATCGTGTATTACATAATTTCCGAGCAAGAACAGTAAAAAAGAACATTGACTTCAAAACACAGGCACTTTTATTTCAAGAAGTCTTAAGTAGTGTAAATAAAATAAAATAAATTATTGTAACACAGTTTTCCAAACTGAACTTTGGGGATGTTGCAATACTTATGGCCAGTGAGTGTATATCACATATTTCACTAGTTGGCAAAAAGAATTACCAAAACAAACAAAACACGTCACCGCACAGATTTTTAAGCTGACCAAAGGAACTGGAGACTTTTTGGGGACCTAAGCAGGTTCGAGTTCCTCTTCATTAAATTTGTAGTTTAAAAAAAATAATAATTGGTGGTGTTTTTGTTTAATTTTGAATTCAATAAGGGATGATTGCTGCATGTATATACTTGTCTTAATTTTCTGAGTGGTTAATATTTTTCAAACATGTTACACAGCTGAATAACTTTTTCAGTTATTTTCAATTTTCATTTTGAATACAGAGCCAATTGCATGGCATTTCTCGCTATGAGTGGGCAGTAGGTACTACCCCTGGAGGTGAGGACATCCAACCTTTGACCTCAGATGGCATTGTGCCTGGGAGTGACCCTAACATGCCAGGTAACTGTGAATATAATATAGAATAGAGTCTGTCAAATATTTGGGCTGACTACCCTTTCAGTATTGGGACGGTTAACTGACCAAAACTGCACTAACTATTTATAAATTTTTTAACCGAAACCAATATTTGAAAAATACAACCAACAATTTTGGAAGAATTTGCTGCCCATTGTGTTGTTTTAAACTTTCTTTTTTGCTGCATTGGTTACATAAACTATCATTGTGGGATGTTTATTGATGCTTTTTGATTGAAAATGTATACACATTGTGCCATTTGCCGATGATCTAGTTTGTGTGGCAGTCAGGTGACGACTTTCGGTTAACCGACCATTTGGTTAAATGGTTAGATAACTAAGAAAATGAATCCTATATTTTGCTGATGGGGCAGTTCCAGGTTAAAGGGAAATATACAACATTGATTGTACCTTGATTACAAAATTACCAATAACCAAGAAGCTTATTTGATGTAAAGTTCAGGATTTTTTTCTGATTTCAGGATTTCTTACAAATCTTCCTTTGCCTCAAAATTTTCTTGAAAGTAGCCACCAAGGAAAGAAAGAGGTAGTCTGTATTTGTTATTTGTGAGGATATGGAGAGTCTGTAAATCCTTCAAATTTAAACATCCATGAGGTTCAGGGGGCTGTCCTCTAAGAACAAGGGGAGACCCAGGCCCACTAGCCATTTTCAGGATTTTTTTTTAAGGTACCAATAATTCTTGGAAAAAATGTTCTGAAGTGCGTTCATTTCAGAGAAAACACAAACAAATACAAAACACATTTACAAAACAAATTCCGGATGGCGACTTTTTGCTCCAAGTGTCTGCTTAAAAAATGTGAATGGTTTTTTATTTTATTTTTTTTGTTACACTTTTCTTTGGTAATTACCCAATGATAAAATAACTGAATTATAATCTTAAAACTTACTCGATATGAAGCTGGTGATGGTACCATCAGAAATGAGAAATTATTTCTGTTTGACATACTGCCATTTTTTTAGAAAATGTCAAATGTATTACAAACTTGAAATGTATAATGGTCTTGATCAACATAATGTAAGAATGAGGGCAAATCGGTCATAATGCTTGATTTTAATTTTGCCTTACACCGACGTGTGTATAGCACTCTATACTCAGTGCTTTCCGAGTGTCTGTGGAAAAAACTTCACAGGCAACACGTCGGTGTAGGGCAAAATTAAAATCAATTGTTTATCAGCCGACGGAAGAATTTCATATATCGCGGCACCAGCTGCTATATAGGATTCTAGCCAGCCAGTCGACATTGGGCAAGCTCGGTGGTCGAGAGGTTAAGACGTCTGCACTAGTAAGCAGGAGGTCGTGGGTTCGAATCCTGCCCGAGTCTTCTGTGAAGTTTTTTCCACAGACACTCAGAAAGCACTGAGCGTACAGTAGGGCAAAATTAAATCAATTGTTTATCTCCCTACGGAAAAATTTCATCAAATTATAAACAATCATAATGCATTTTCATTTATATGAAATAAGCTGAAACTGTCACAATTTGGTTTCTTTACATCTCTCTTGTTTATTATAAAGTATGGATGCATTCACGGACATTGGTTGGTTTCTGTACATCTCTCTTGTTTATTATAAAGTATGGATGCATTCACGGACATTGGTTGGTTTCTGTACATCTCTCTTGTTTATTATAAAGTATGGATGCATTCACAGACATTGGTTGGTTTCTGTACATCTCTCTTGATTCTTATAAAGTATGGATGCATTCACAGACATTGGTTGGTTTCTGTACATCTCTCTTGTTTATTATAAAGTATGGATGCATTTACAGACATTGGTTGGTTTCTGTACATCTCTCTTGATTCTTATAAAGTATGGATGCATTCACAGACCTTGGTTGGTTTCTGTACTTCTCTCTTATTTATTATAAAGTATGGATGCATTCACAGACATTGGTTGGTTTCTGTACATACATGTATCTCTTGATTCTTATAAAGTATGGATGCATTCACAGACATTGGTTGGTTTCTGTACAGCTCTCTTGTTTATTATAAAGTATGGATGCATTTTCAGACATTGGTTGGTTTCTGTACATCTCTCTTGATTCTTATAAAGTATGGATGCATTCACAGACATTGGTTGGTTTCTGTACATCTCTCTTGTTTATTATAAAGTATGGATGCATTTTCAGACATTGGTTGGTTTCTGTACATCTCCCTTGATTCTTATAAAGTATGGATGCATTCACAGACATTTTACCAATATAATTGGTCTACAATTTTAGTTTTAATTGATGCATTTTGGACAATAACAATTTGAAATTTGACCAGAGCAGGGCAAATAAATTTAAACATTTAAACAAAATATGTGCCATGCCAGATCCCTGCCCATTAAGTTACAAAATGGTATTTATAAATAGTAAAAATTACAGAAAATGAAAACATTTATAAAAATTCCTTTTAGAAAGTATCACCGAAGATTTGATTTTGGTAATAATGCACCTTATAATCGGCTCTTAACCAATGGGAAAGGCTAAGATATCCAGGGTTAATTCTGAATGTAATGTAACCTTCCCTGGTCTTTGCTCCACATAGGTTTAGCCAGTAAAGGCAAGGCCCAGTCACCCCTACCCCTCCAGCATGGCGTAACGTACTACAGTACAGTCCGAGCCATCACCAATGGAGACAACGTCTTGGAAACTGTCTCCAATGGTTTTACAGTGGATATCACCCAACCAAACATTACGATCAGTGACTTTGGACAATATGACGCCAGCTTGGACTTGGTGAGTTGAACTACACAGTGTTTTAACCGGATATTGTACATTTTTTTTTGTTCTTTTATTTTTTGAATGGATGTTGTTTTTGTGATTTTTACCCTGTGAAATTAATAAATGAAATTAAATTAAATGCATATAATGCACTCTGCATACTCCACATGCAGACTGCAAATTGATCAACGCTAAATCAAATTTATGGCTACAAATGGACAAATATGGCTACAACGTAAAATGACAGTATTGTCTAAAGAGCAATTAATCGTTGGTTTGTTTTCCAATCTTGTTTTTCTCTTTTCAATCACAGAGCTTAGATGGTGGGGTCCGCTTCTATCAATCTGTCACTGACTCCATCAACGCCAGGTGGGACGTTCATGAAGGAGAGAGTAACATCATCACAACCTTCTTCTCGATGGGGCTGTATCCGGGAGGAAACGACGTCTTCCCTTTGACTTCCACAAACAAATCGTACATCCCATCATCATTGATAAAGCCCACTGATATAGGTAGGGTTGGATTGGTGATTTTATGTGGACTGTTCGGTCCTTGTCATCAACCTCTGCTTAAATGTTTTATTTGTCTGTTTTCACGTCTGTCTGTCTATCTAATTTATTATTTTACATGTGATATATAGGTCTAGATAGATCCTGATAGACGCCATCTTTACAGGTAACTTGGATTTGGCATTGAGCTACATTGACCGTACTTATTTTTCTATAGAGTAAATCACAATGATACACAGAGTTTGTTGAAATGCCCAAATGTCGCAATGCGGTGATTACACATAATGCATATCACTATGAATAACTTTACCCTGAAATTGCCCTGAAAATCTGTTTTACCGTGAAATAAATAGTTAACAGCAATTTCATGAAGACACAACACTGTGAAAATGCGATGAAATACTCTTGGGATTCCTTCACCGTGAAAACACCATGAACTCCTTGTGGCAGTTTTGGGGTAGCTCATTAATTCTCAAGAGCGCCGTGAATTTGCCCTGAAATCACTGTAAACATTATTGCCAATATCTGAGAGGAAGAGCCACCATGAAATTGCCGTGAAATTACAGTGAACTGTTCTAGAATGCATTGTGGTTCCATTTTCCCGTTGAGAGCATCAAAAGAGAATTGTGGGGACATATCGCTTCATTGTTTTAATTAAAGTAATATCTCTTTTGGTTGATTTCAGGTTCCCCCAATATACTGACCGTTCAAGCAATTAACAGTGTGGGGCTAAAGCAAACAGTTTATACCACAAGTTTAACTGTGGATACCACTCCACCAAGCGTTGGTAAGGTATGTATCGAACCTAGTTGCCATTCTCAACAATGAGTTGACCACCAACAGAATCCACTCAGTACACATAATAGCCCTCTAGTGGTATAAATACACCATGTGTCTATGATAGGGCATGTAGGCATCAAGTGAACAGTTAATAATCTCTGGACAAAGATGCGCACCTATGCACATCAACTGCAAAACATGCAAAATGCAACTATTGCCCTGTCAACCAGCAGTGATTAAAAAAAAAATGCGCCCTCAACAGCTCATGCACGGAGGGGATAGCATATATGGAAAAATGTTCAACATGTAAGTAAGACTAATTGCGGTGACACCATGTGGAATCTCAATTGAGTAGTAATTAGTTCTGAAAAGAACTGGAGGTACAACTCGACGTTTCGATCAGTATGCTCTGATCGTCCTCCGGAGAAACCTGAGGACGATCAGAGCATATAACTGATCGAAACGTCGAGTTGTACCTCCATGCAGTTCTTTTCAGAACTAATTACTACTCAGTTGAGATTCCACATGGTGTCACCGCAATTAGTCTTCATCCTCACTATGCAAAGCTACAAGTTTTACCTATTCAACATGTAGGCAGTACATTTACAGGTGACAGAGTAATAATAATAATTCCATCGCTTCCGTTGTTTCCTCAGGTCTTGTGCCCATCATTCATCCACGCAAACAGCGCCCTCAAGTGTAGCTGGTCTGATTTCCTAGATGCCGAGTCGGGCATTGACCATGTCCGCTTTCTTGTCGGAACTGCACAGGGTCTGAGCGATGCGTTCATGTCTGATGATTTACCCGGGTACATTATGCACTACAGTGTCAGAGGTGAGTTGACAAGAAAAATCTCATTGAAAGATTGGAGGCTTTGCATAGTATAGATCAATCGAAATGTTATTCTTATTTCATAGTCCTGGTCACTTAATCAGTAGAAATGAGATTATTTCCTTACTTTCTATTGTTAGCAGAAAGTTTCTAATTGCTATAGTAATGTATGCAAAATAGCACAAACATGATGATCTTGTAATAGCATAATTTATTTTCCTTTTTTTTCTTCAAATTGTGTTCCTTTTTTCATTTTCTCAACCTGAAAATCCCATCATAAGCTGTGTAAAGCCATATTAGGACATTTTTTTTTAATATAAAAATTGCCATGGAGAACCTTTGATCACTTTTCACATAAATAACTGAAAGGTTTACAATAACACATTTTTTTGGCAGATCTGGATCTGATCCACAATAAACTGTACTACGTCACCGTGGAGGCTTTCAATTCTGTCAGCCTGAGCACGTTTGCTTTCTCCAGCCCCATAGAAATTGACGACACCCCTCCGTTGTACGGCGTAGTTGTCGAGCTGCCCGGGGTGCACAGGTTGAATTACAGTGATCCAGAGCGTCGGCTCGACTGGAATTGTACTAATGAAGAGGAATGCTTACGTCTCGATGGAGAATGCCTGGAGTCCATAACTCAACTGCAGATCCTATGGGAGTCATTTACAGACGAGGACACCCAAATCACCAAGTACGAAGTTGCATTGGGCACCACGCCAGGCGGATCACAGATCAAGTCTTTCTACGAGGTGTCTAGGGACCAGACGTCGGAGCTAATCACCAACATTGATCTGAGCGAAGTCCGCAAGGTTTACGCCACAGTGAGAGGGAACAATGAAGCTGGCTTGACCAGTACGGCGGTCTCCAATGGCATCTATGTCAGTCGCTTCAGCGCAGGACTTCAGCCGCTCCGGCCCTTTGAGGTCAAAGATGGGGTCACTGAGAACACTTTGTATGACTTGGACTTCCAGACATCACTTGAGGAGTTGACCGCATCCTGGGATTTCAGCGGAGACCCTTGTCCGATCAAGAAGTACGAGTGGGCTATCTATAGAATCGATGGACATGAGGTTCAGCCATTGACAGATGTCGGAGGTAATCATATACGTATAGCCATTTAAATACATACAACAACTATGGTTGACTTTATTGTGAAAAGTATGTCAGACATTTGAAATATGATTGACCATAAGGGAAGTAGTATGTGTGGCGTATCACACGACAGTTTGTGGTGGAGCAGTCTGCAATTTGTCTGCAGTGATTTTGTGCAGTTTGTAATGGCAATGCACCACAGTGCAAAATGAGCAATGAGGAGGAGCAGTGCAGTGAGCAATGTGGAGGAGTAGTGCAATGGCATCCCTCCTCAATCCCTCCTCCTCCTCCACATTGCTCACTGCACTGCTCCTCCTCATTGCTCATTTTGCACTGTGGTGCATGTGGTGCATTGCCATTACAAACTGCACAAAATCACTGCAGACAAATTGCAGACTGCTCCACCACAAACTGTCGTGTGATGCGCCACACATGATTGAAATACCCATTGTGCACTAACACGTCTGGGCGCGCGCGCGTGGAGGTGTGCTCCTCCTCAATGTTGGTCGTAATGACACAAAATACTTACTCCCTCCACACAAAATACTTCACACTACTCCCTCCACACAAACTGCACACAAAATACTTACTCCCTCCACACAAAATACTGCACACTACTCCCTCCACACAAACTGCACACAAAATACTTACTCCCTCCACACAAAATACTGCATACTACTCCCTCCACACAAACTGCGAGGGAGTAGTGCGCAAGCGCAGCATGCATATTGATGATTTCGGGTGGAGGTGTGCAGTTTGTGTGGTGGAAAATGAGTGCAAGCGCCGCATGCATATTGATGATTTCGGGCAAGTTTGAGACAGTCGTTTCTCACATCACCTAGTATTCTCTTCATTCACATACATTGACTGAACTTGATCGAGCAACACCCCTGTAATATCGTCACCAGTATGGCCACTCTCTTTGCCTTTTACCAGTATGTAAGAGAGAATCGAGAAATTAAAATTATTGAAGCAGAACGTATGCGAATAAATGCGGATCCGGAATTACGAGAATGGGAACAAATTCCCAAAAACTTCCCTCACATTGAGGTGATTTCACAGATGGAGGCCTTGAAATATGCTATCGTGGTTGGCAACCTAGAGTACGCCAGGTTTCTGGTGCAGAGTAATCCAGCCAAGTTCAAGTAACCAGTCTACGGCCAAGACCAGCGAAACCAACACACCAATAAAACAACCGGCTCTTTTCAGAGCCAACACATATTCCAAGAAGAGATTATTACCGAGTCTGTTATGAATATTAACTGTTCGATTTAATCATTAAAATAAATTATATTCGTGTATGTCTGTGTTTTTAATAGTAGCTTTGTCTATTGGCAAGAGGATAAGTGTGATGCACAATGTCCCTGTAAACAATTTTTTAATCTCATACTTTAACAGTAACGTTAATCCTAGAAATTATTTCAATCTGACATAAAACAATTTGCTTATAAATACAGAATTTTCTTTCGTCCTAGCTTAATTTGTTCTTTTTTTCATTTCTAAATTCCAATAACTAAATTGTATACATTTTATACAGTCTCTGACGAAAAACAAAGTAACCTACATTATTTTTCATCTATAAACCTATCCAACTTCGCTTCATCAATAACTTTATACAGAACAAATCAACATCTATACAACGTGTACCTATGCATTAACTGTGCATAGCGCGCAAAGGGTCAACGCACTGTGAGCCAGTCACTGACCTAACTAATATGTGTTAATCGTCTGCTGCACATCTATTTGTAATTTAATTAACAATAACAAACAAAAACGCCTAAGAAAATAAAGAATTATTACTCATTATTATTCTACTTACTCTCTTTAAGATATCCAATTAGCCAACTGCCTTAAATAAACTCCAATACAGCCATATTACTTAGAAAAACCTAAAGTACGAACTATTGCTGTCTCCGTCAGCAGCCATGTTTGTCCAAGTTTTACCAAAGCACGATGGGAAAAAGGTAAAAAGGCGCAAAAGTCATCGATTTAATTTTCTGACCAAAATCTGAAAAAGGGGAGGAGTTTATTAATCCATTTGTAATAAACAATTTTATAAAATATCAATGTATCGTTTTGAAATGTATCGTTTTGAAATGTATAAATTGTAAGTGGTCATTCACAGCTGGCCAAGCAATAATTAATAAAATACTGTCAATTATGAAAATCATAAAATGTGATTAACAAATAAATGAATGAATGAAATTACTGTCAGTTTCGCGCGCACAGTATCGCGCGCACAGTATCGATTCTACTGTTAAAACGTTCTTTATTACATTTCATTAACAGAGGGCGCTATTAATTAATTATGCTTGTCAGTTTTCTCCTTTTAAAAGGTCCTCCCGCATTACTTTCTGGCTACAATCATTCGTTTCACAGAAGTATAAAATCCACCCGGCGTGTTCTCATACCTTTTGTAATGTTTTTTAATTTTATTTTATTTTTTAATTTTATTATTTTATATTCATAAGGAAGTAGAAAGGGAGGGACAACAACGTACGAAGACAGACAAAAGAACGACTGTACATGAAGCTATTCAAGTATGATTTGTTAAATTTAATTTTAACACCAACAGCAATCTTTGACATCAATATATTTACAGATGGTTTTTATATTGGTTTTAAATTGGAAAACATTTGATAAACTGAAAACATTAATTATTATTATTGTTATTTTAAATTCTAACAAATTCGAGGCCTTTAGAACATTTTGGCATTTGTTAAACTTAATTTTAACACCAACAGCAATCTTTGACATCAATATATTTACAGATGGTTTTTATATTGGTTTTAAATTGAAAAACATTTGATAAACTGAAAACATTAATTATTATTATTGTTATTTTAAATTCTAACAAATTCGAGGCCTTTAGAACATTTTGGCTAGACCGAACACTGGGAAATTTGCTTGAACTCGCGCAAGCGTAGCATATTGATGATACTGCGCACTATTCCCTCCACACAAACTGCACACAAAATAAGGTGGGGTGTGCAGTTTGTGTGGTGAAAATGTGCGCAAGCCGCAACACAAGCGTAACATAAAATGATACTACACACAACTGCACTCTCCCTCCACACAAACTGCACACAAAATAAAAGGTGGGGTGTGCAGTTTGTGTGGAGGAAAAGTGCGCAAGCGCAGCATTATTGATGATTTCGGGCAAGTTGTTGAGACACGTCTGGCTTGAACTCGTGAAATACAACATTGGTTTAAATAATTAATCCATCAGTCCGTTAAGGTATAGGTTATTCTAACAAGGCCCTTGAAACTTGTTGAAAAATAATTGATCATCGAATACATTCGTTTTAATACGGGAAAGTGTATTCTGATAAAATCGTTCACGTTGACGTCGTTCTTGTTGATATCGGAAGTGGAAAAAAGTCCCACAATCTTGCTCATGGTGATTCCCCGACATCGATGTAGCAAGTAGATGGAATATTGACCGCAGACAGCAGACAAGGGTCCCTGTGAGCGTTGATGATTATATTGAGTTTTTTCCGCGTTGTTCTTGAGAAATTTTGAACTCGGTAAACTGGTGGTGGTACCGGTAATCCGTAGGAATCAAAATACTCTCAACACCATCTCTCGTGAAGTATATTCCTACCCAATGTTGTCCTGGTTTCGTAATAGGGTCTGTGTTCACCACAAAGGCACTGGGACGAAGATAACTACTTGGGAAGTTTATCGCGGGCGAACACCCCTCTGAAAAAATGTTTTGTGTAACGGTCTCTATTTAAAATAGTGCTAATTTCCGAGCTGTCCATGGTCTGTGCGTGCCCTTCAACTGCTGTAGTCGAATATGATGTCTCGGAAGTTGTCCGAGAAAAGCGTGATCCTGAGTGAGTATCAAGTTGCCTTGGGGTACAGAGATCATTTTGCAAAGGACGCGTTTGATGGGATACTTTGCAGTTCCCTTTTCTAATGCTTTGGCATGACCCAGCATGACCATAGACTCACTTTTACTTTTCTGACAAACACGGACGCGGCTTGAATCATCACCTTATAGGTGGGTTGGCCTCGGAAGCCATCAGGCAGAAAGCATCGCTACTGCGTATAAGTTTGAGTCTAAGATCCACCCCGTTTAGCATGTGTCTGTCTTGGAAGAAAATGTCACTGTGTATGGGACCAATCATATCCACCACGCGGCTTCCTTTGATGTATTGATAGCGGGCCTTGAGTCCCTTGTTGACAGCATCGTATTCCGCTAGGGGATCAGCGGTATCCATTTGTCCAGCTGTATCTTTGTAGAACAATGAAGAGGAAAGTTGGGAAGCCTTGGCATCGTGACCATAACTCAGAAGACTTTCTATCATGGCTCGGTAAGGGTAAGTGGGGGTAGAAGCAGAGATAAGGCGATCGTTCAAGGTCACGTCGATCTGACTGAAGAGAGACTGCAAAAACAGATTGACTGGACCAACCGAAGGGGTCGTCTGTCAGATTCGTACCGTCAGCTTTGACCACTTTTGCTTTGATATAGAGTTGTGTTTGGGAAAGATCAACGTAGTCTTCCCGGATCCAGGTATGAAAAATTCAATAGGCCCTCCATCAGAAATGTTAGCAATGGGATGGAATTCAGTCCATTGACCCTTCTCGATACTAGTCTGGGTGGGAGGGTGAAAATAAACCAGTTCGGACTTGGTGCACTCGCAGGAATGATCGTGCAGAAGAGACATGCTGATGCCACAGAATTGTGCAGATAATACTAATCAAAAGATGTCAAGTGACCTTTTCGCTCTCTTGCGCGGTATAGAAGTGACCCGTCTGCCTTGTGTTTTCGTTTTATAGACCTGCCACGCGTGACTCGGTATTAATACTTTGGAGAGGCTTGTTTTGTCAGTTGACTTCCAGCTCTCCGAGCCTAGCTTTAGCTGCTGATTTTATATTCTTTCCTTCCAGTGCATCTTGGGCGATGCCAACACCAGTGCGAAGAGCCTGCCGTCCAAACGTCTTCAACCCAGCCTTTAAGAGAGGCATGGCCGACCTGAACAGGCCTCCCAAGATACCACCAAGTCCAAAACCGCGCTTCGTGCGAGGTCCTTCAACTGAGCAACCCTTTACCCACTTGCTGTGTAGTAATCTTCATAGTGTTTAGAGTGGGGAATGTATTTAAGCTTCATCATAGCGATCAGTTGAAGTACGGTGAGCGCCGCTGTCTGAAGTGTAGTTTCATGATGGCCCTACCGTTGATAAATGGAATGGGCTCGCCTGTGTCGTCTCTTATATCTATTTCAATGGTGTCAATGACCTTTTGTTTCAGAGGAATGTAATGAGGGTTGTCGTATATTTTTGAAACGATATCTCCATATTTTCCTTCCGCGTTTACGATCCGTAATAAAGGTGCCCTCTTATCACCTACCGTGTTGTACTGGATGATATTAGTATACACGAACATGGAGTGAAATGTATGAACGTCCACAGTGCGAGGGGCTGTGTGGAGACCCGTGACGCTGTTGTTGACGTTGAACCCAAATAATGTCGCAAATCGGCCGTGAAAAACCAATCTTGCCCCTCCTAGTGTTTTCGTCACAATTTTTTGAATGTATTTATTGTACGATATAGTGACTTGTCCGTCGTGATCGATAGGGGGATTAAAAGCTGATATAAGTTCTTTAGGTGTGGAATAGTAACCCTCTGCGATCGTGTGCGTGTGTGGCCGACCTGTTCCAGCGGTACATAACATTAAATTGTCATTTTGGAATACATTGAGCCAACGGTGGATAGACGAACTCAGCCATAGCAACTTCCATTCTCCCGTTAACGTGAGAGGGAGGTAAATTTACAAAAAGTGAGCCAAAAGTGTTGTTGGGATGAACATTCATCGAGCTATTGCTTGGGAGCGTCACGTAAAATGCGGCCTCCATGATTCATTCGTTTGCTTAAAATGGCACGTGGCTGACGTCCTGGTCGTCTTTATAGAGCGTGCAACTTGGACACCAACTATTGAATTTTCCGGATATCAACCCATTTCACCAAGTATTCTGGGTTCCCCGTCGCCTTCTGGTTTTCAGTATTTTTCAACTTTGTACAGGTCGTCCTTGTGAACTGCATGTTGTAGTTCTTGCTCGTAGAAAGTTCCCTCAATTGCTCTCCCTCATAATCGTTCACCGTGTACACAGGGGTAGCGGGATTCTGGCGTTGATGGTAAACAGTTCGGTGGTCCCAAGGTAAATAACTCTTACGGAAAGGCCTGGCGGCCATGCTGATGCGAACCGTATCTCCAACCTCGAACTTGAAGACAGTTTTTAGGGGTTGGAGTCAGGGTGTTACAGAGCCTGTCTTATTCGATCGACATTGGAAGTATTGACTGACGCCGGGGTGGATTTTATACTTTTGTGAAACGAATGATTGTAGCCCGAAAGTAATGCGGGGAGGACCTTTGTATACTGGTACGTGTTGTTGGCCGTGAAATATTTCCACATTTTTGTCTTCAGTGTTCTGTTAAATCTCTCAACAATGCTGGCTTTGGTTTCATTATTGGTAGTGAAGAAGTAGATATTCGTTTTCTTGAGAAAAGACTGAAACTTTTCATTGATAAATTCGGTACCCTTATCGGTCTGAAGCAGACATGACTTTCTCCCTCCTTTTAAAATCTTTTGAAGGCTTTCACTAAAGTTGTCCCAGTCTTATCTTTCAGAGGAACGACCCACGCATACTTCGAAAAGACATCGATGCACGTCAGCAAATACCTGTACCCTCGATTGTGTTCTTTGAGCGAGGACATATCTACCAAATCTGCCTGCCATTGGTGATCGATGCCATGCACTTCGACCCTATTTCTTTTAAAATTTCTCCGTATTGGTTTGTGCAACGTGTAGGTCGGCTGTTCCCGCAACCATACAGTTATATGTTTCTTTGTGACATTGATGCCGTCTCTTACTGCAGCGCGGTAAACAGCCTCCACACCACCAAAGGCGGCGGGGTGTTTGGGGTCGTAATACACCTTCTTCAGGTATGCCTCCGCTATCGGCAGAATCCGAGTTTGTAATGATGACGGTGCTTCGAGAACAAGCCCATGTGCAACGGATTTTCTTAAGAAAGTGTTGGGGTCCACAGTCGGACTTGGGAGGACAACAGTCCATGGTGAACGAAAACACAAATGACAAGAAAAAGACTCGATACATCTTTTAATATGAGTCCATTTCGGGGTGGCTTGTTTACGGTTCTCTCTCTTCTTTTCTTACCTCGAAGGAAGGGGTGATAGATGTGTAGCTTCGGCAAACAGTCGAGGTAGACCGAACGACTCCTCAGGGTATCCTTTCAGCTCAGCTTTAAATTTAGTAGGATAGTGGGTGACGGGTTCTCGTTCTAACTTGGGTGGTTCTCCGGGTGTTCGCTCTAACTTGGGCTGGTCTTTGGATTCATCACTATTCATTTGCAAGTTCATGGTTAAAGGGGCCTTCCTCTGCCGATTTAAAATGGTGTACCTCTGAAGTGTCTGATGATACAGCTTCATTTTCTCTTCGTCTGTGATATCCTGCCTTTCGAGCAGAGTCCTCATGTCTTCGTCCAAACCGTGCACTACACGCGTTGTTGGAGTTTGTTCTAGCAGTCTTGCAGCTTGCAGTTGCGAAAGTGTGTCGTGGGGAACAAGTACCATTTTCTTGGTGTGCTGCATCGTTACTTGAAGAGCAGACCGGCAAGTGCACTCAGAATAGGGGTCAGCAATGTACCCAGGAATCCACCTTTTTAATGAAGATTTTTTTTCTTCTTCTGGACGCTAAGTTTTTTGGTGGCGAGGGCTCTGATGTGATGCTTGTATTTTTTTAGTTTTCTTTTGTCGGCGGGTTTCAGACTTATGTTCCCATTGAGGATGTTGAGGGCACACTCACACACACAAGCGATAAGTTCTTTACTGGCTCCCTGGATCACACCCTGACGCTGTTTGGTATTTCCCTTTGCTAGGACTTGCAGGTACGGAGCATGGTTCCGCACGCGCTTAGACATCTTCAAATGAATGACGTGCTCGGATCCTCACTTCATTTATACCTTCGGGACATACACAATTGGGTTCTCACCCAGAAAAATGTGGGTCCTTAGTCTCATTTCCTCGGACGTTTCGGGTTTTAGATCAATGAAAAGGTAACCGTAGGGTGGTAAAGTGGCATCTCATTGAAGCTTCGACCATGAACTTTGATTTGGTGGGATACATTTGTTTTGCCAGATGGTTTATCTGGGAAGCGTCCCCTAAGATTTTTGAAGAGGATCATGTAATGTGCGTTGAGACTAATCGTGCGCATTTCTTTGCCCTGATGAAATAAATTTTGGACAATCAACACAATGGAAAGATTTCTATGATGACTGCCCTTGGTAAAAGCTCCGTAATCCGTTTGCTGTTGCCAGTTTCAGACATGAGATCATCGATCACTATCATATTGTTCCTGGATCGATGTATTTTTTTCATATGAAGGTCATCTGGAATACCTTCCACAAATTGTATATCACGAACCACGTTTGCCAAATGAGCGTAAGCATGTTGAAACTCTCCGTAGCACCACGATGTTGTCTGGTGGAGGTTCGATGACCTTTTCATCCGCTGGAACCAGCAAACGTTTTACGAACTGAGTTTTGCCTGAGCTGGTTGGTCCTGCTATCACACAAGTGAAGGGATGTTTCATTTGCGGGTTCATAGTATGAAATGAATACAGAGAGGATTTGTAACTGGTTTAAGTATGACCTAGGGCTTAGGAAATAAATAAGTCAGATAACATACTTTTTTTTTCCCCTTTTTTTTCACAAGAACAGACCAATAATTTATTTCAACTGCAACTCCAAAAGGAATGATAAAATAGAACAAATAAAAGAACAAATAAATATATCCACAAAACATGTTTTAAATTACATAAATTTGGATTGAGTAGCTTCATTCAACTAAATTTATTTTAGTGTTTAGAAACTATTTTGTGTGCAGTTTGTGTGGAGGGAGTAGTGTGCAGTATTTTGTGTGGAGGGAGTAAGTATTTTGTGTCATTACGACCAACATTGAGGAGGAGGAGCACACCTCCACGCGCGCGCCCAGACGTGTCTCACGCGCGCGCGCGCCCAGACGTGTTAGTGCGCAATGGGTATTTCAATCATGTGTGGCGCATCACACGACAGTTTGTGGTGGAGCAGTCTGCAATTTGTCTGCAGTGATTTTGTGCAGTTTGTAATGGCAATGCACCACATGCACCACAGTGCAAAATGAGCAATGAGGAGGAGCAGTGCAGTGAGCAATGTGGAGGAGGAGGAGGAGGAGGGATTGAGGAGGGATGCCATTGCACTACTCCTCCACATTGCTCACTGCACTGCTCCTCCTCATTGCTCATTTTGCACTGTGGTGCATGGTGCATTAACTACAAACTGCACAAAATCACTGCAGACAAATTGCAGACTGCTCCACCACAAACTGTCGTGTGATACGCCACACATACTACTAAGGGAATCAAAGAATATTCAAAAGATTATGGCTTAGTCTTTACTGCAGGTTAATAACCAGTTTTGGCCTGGTCTCGGGCATGATCCTTATCGCTCGTGACCATGCACAAAAAAACTCAATATCCTGTGGTAAAGTCAAACTTTTATTCCCATTCATAAATGTCAGTATCGATTTCATTTTCGAAATGTAACAAAAATTGAAATTTTTTTGAATAAAGCCAAATAGAAATGGGAAAAGTCATGTTTTCTGGATACATGAAACACTTTCAAAGAACATGAGTCAGCATGATGCAAAACGATTTTCATCACTCTGATTGGTTCAAATGCGAATCATGATCGCACGCTGGCTAAATAGAACAGCTGGCGAACAGCTGACACGTACGTCCCGTACGCGCTCCTCTGAGTTTGATAAGCCATGTCTTTACCATCTGTTAATTACACCCCCACGTGATTACATTTTGTCCAATCAGATTGTCTAAACTGTCTTGGGCATTTATGAATAGCAGTTTATCACAGACCTGACAGAGCCAACAAGAAATCAGTTAAATTATAATTTGGGTTTTGTTATAATTCGCTTGATTTCATAGATTATTTGGTTATAAAATTGGCTGAAAGGTTAACATTGTTGTATGTTGTTCTACTTTGGTTTACAGAACGAACTTCCGACACAAACACCGATGTCAAAATGACAGACGGAGAGACGTACTACACCGTCGTGCGGGCTACCAACGCCCTCAACCTGGCCATCACGATCCGATCAGACGGAATCACAATCAAACGGGACCCCTTGATACCCGGCCAGGTATACGATGGTCCATTGGTAGGCTTCGATCTGACTTACCAGAAGAAGACCGATACCATATCAGCAAGCTGGAGTGGGTTTGGTCAAGGGGCACCAGTGAAGGAAGCAGTGGAGCACACTGGTAAGATAGATGGTATACTATACACTTAATTGCTTCTCTTCACCCAGGAGTATAAATGGGGCCCTTTGAGGGCAGAGATGGTAATTGTTGTTTGATTAAGCTCGCTGCGCTACACATTTGGCAGCATGGGCTGCATACTCCCCAGGGAGTTGAGATGGTTCTAAGAATGATATAACTGGCCCGATGATAGGGGTAATAATGTTCATGTGCCATGAACGTCAAACTTGGCGGATACCGGCTCAATATAAGTGTCCATTATTATTATTATTACTATACAAGAAAGCTCACTCTAATAGTGAAGTATTTGTGTCCTGGGGTTAATTTCGTCAAGCTGCTTAGCACACAAATTTGCTAAGCAAAGAAAATTTGTGCTTAGTAGCAAAAATAGGTTACCAGCCAAATTGCCATGTACATGTATATATTTTCTGTTGGCTAAATGAATCCTATACCTTCGATATATTTCCCATTTAGGAAACGTCGAGATGACCAAAGACCACTCCACTGAGCAAGCTGTTGATTTCTACCAGGTTGCAGTGGGCGCTGACCGCCGCTACCCCAAGACCAGAAACAATGTCGTACCCTTCACCTACGTCGGTCAGAACACAACAGTCACTTTCAGCAACCTTGACCTGAAGGCGCTGACCTCCACGTACTACGTTACGGTCAGGGGTTACAGTGCAAGTTTCTCCACCGCTGAGGTGACATCGACTGGGATTAATGTTGGTGTGGACAGTACAGTGCTAGGTAAGTCTTAATTCAAACCCCGCCCCCTTCATTTTCCTTTGTGTTGGCCATTTAAAAAAAATTAATTTAAAGCTAAAACCTTACAATTTATTTACTTCAAGCTAACAGAAGGCCAAACAAAAAAGGTCTCCGGTTTCTGGTCTCCGCTCAGATCAGCATTTTTAATTTTCCTGTTTGCTATGAAATACCATTGAATTGTGGCCAAAATTGCTTAGTTGATTGGAATTCTGCTGTGCTGTGTTTTAAATGACTTTTTCCCATAGGGGTATGAACATAGGCCTCTGCCTGATTTGTGAGGCCTCTCTTAGCCACCATACTTTATGAATGGGAAATTTGGTCTGGTTCCAATAACCATGTATACATGTTAACATGTA
>CM055829.1:8532571-8656427 GCA_029582265.1 Zoroaster sp. YZ-2022 | reverse complement strand
CTGATTTGTGAGGCCTCTCTTAGCCACCATACTTTGTATATATGGGAAATTTGGTCTCCGCGTATACAATGTATCACATATTTTCCTGTTGGCAAAAAAAAAGAAAAAAGAAAAGATAGCCAGAAAAAAGCGCGTCACTGCACTGATTGTTGAAGCCGGCCGATAACCAGAGACCGGAGACTTTTTTGTTGGCCTTCTGCAAACTTGACGCCTCAGACCTGCTCGTCCTGCTCATCCAATTAAACAACTTGTTCACATAGCTAGGGTATGTTAACATGTCTAAAAAAATACCCTCCCCCACAAAATCCAGTCATGTATCCATGTATGTGAAATTTATCTTATGGAGGGGTTTTCACCGTTTTCACCATTTTCACAAAGGGACCATGAACACAACAAGTTATAAGAAAATTGTGTGCAAGTACTAGTTATTCAACATTATTATTTATTTATTAATACGATTGTCCCTTCGTGAAATCAGCACTCACGATTTCTGTCCTCACAGCCCGTGTGCACGGCTTAAACTATGCGGAATTATTGGCGTGAGCCAGTACCCGTATATTCTGGATTTGCACGCATGCTATATCGATCACCATCAATCACTAACAATAATTGTCTTATTTGTATCATTACAGGAAAGGCAGGAAGGGTTACATTGTCAGAGTGCAGAGGGCAGAAAAAGCGTTTCATCCCGAAGTAGGAAAATGATGTAGAAGACCAAACACCAAGTTTTTATCCAAAACTCGGTTTATTGCTCCTTTCTCAGTGGAGTTCAACCCAATGGAATGTTGTAAAAGCTTGGGCCTGGCACATTTTCCTCCTTTTTTTGGTATACAATTAAGTATTTTGTTTTTATTTATTTCATTAGATGTAATTATTATGGTTGGGGTTTAGCCCATTTGAACTTGTGTTTTGGTTACGAGGTTAGAGGACAATTGAAATTGGCTTGCCGAGCCACTAGAAACTAATCTATTGGATTATGTGTCTAATTTTAAAGATCGCCTGTATAAAGCATATGGCGTGGCTAAAACGAACTTGACATGGTATGATAATGCTAGGAAACGACCATTCAAGGCTGGAGACAGTTTTGGTTTTGCTTCCTGTTCAGGGAGAGCCTTTGAGAGCTAAGTTTCAACAGCATCAATTACGTTGTTAAAACTCCTGACCGTAGAAAGTCTAGAAGGGTTGTCACATGAATATGTTGAAGAAATATCACGAGAGAACTACTGAGACAAAACCTGTAGTTGTAACATGCCCCTCTCTAGAGGTTTGTCAGGATGAGGTTAAAAGTGAGGTAGAATTTGATGAATCAATCAGTTCCAAGAGTTCTGTCATGAATCAGAATTCTGATGTCAAACTTGGTCACTTACCTGAAAAGGAACGGTTGATCCTCTTGAATCGTATGTGCAATTATTCAAAGATAAACCAGGGAGAACTGTTATTTCATGATGTTGATGTTGGTAATGCAAGTCTGATCAAACAACACCCATACCGTTTAAACCCAACCAAACTTGCACTTATGTGAAAAGAAGTGAGATACACTGTACATATTAGAGAATGAAATAATTTCTCTGGCTAATCAAAGCCCATGGAGTTCACCAGTTTTGTTAGTTCCAAAAGAAGATGGATCGCAACGTTTTTGCATCGATTATAGAAAAGTGAACTCTGTTACAAAAACTGATTCATATCCCATTCCATGGCTGGATGACTGCATTGGTCGAATAGGACATGCCAAGTATGTAAGCAAGTATGACCTTTTGAAAGGATATTGGCAAGTGCCATTGACAGAAAGAGCTAAGAAAAAGTTCTGCTTTTGCAACTCCAGATGGTCTGTGCACGTGTAATGTTATGCCGTTCAGCATGAAAAATGCTCCTGGTACGTTCACAAGAATGACGAATCAAATTACCTCAGAAATAGATGGTTGTGGAGCTTACATACATGTACGTGTAGATGATGTTATTCAAATACATGGACCGATCATGTTACTAGAACAAAAGCACTGTTTGAGAAATTGTCTGCTAATTTAACTGTTAACTTGAAGAAAAGTGATATAGGTCAAGCTCGTGTAACATACCTAGGTCATCGGGTTGGTCAAGGCAAGGTTTTGCCAAAAGCAGCGAAAGTGCAAGCAATCCAAGATTACCCAGTGCCAACACACAAGAAAGAAGTGCCTTGACTTTTTTGGTATGACTGGTGTTGACCATAAATTCTGCCCAAATTTTGCACATATTGCGGAACCGTTAACCAATCTTTTAGCCAAAAATGCTAAATTTGTCTGGACAGAAAATTGTCGGGCAGCTTTTGAAAATCTTAAAGGAATGTTGACCCTTGAACCGGTACTGTTGACTGCAGATTTTGGCAAACTTTTTAAGTTAGTAGTTGATGCTAGGGATGTTGGCATTGGTGTTTCATTGTTACAAGATGATGACCAGGGTGTGGAACATCCCGTTAGTTATTTCTCTAAGAAACTCAATAAACACCAACAACAGTACTCTACAATCGAGAAAGAAACACTGAGCCTTATGTTGGCAATCTCACACTTTCAAGTTTATGTTACTGGACCTTTTTCTGTTACTGTGTACACAGTTAAAAAACAAGTCCTAGGCTAATGTGATGGAGCTTGCTGTTACAGGGTTATAATTTAGAGTTTACGCACATTCCAGGTAAGCCGTCTGGGTTTCTGGAAATACCAACATAAAGGAACGAGATCTTGCGGTCTTCTTCTGCTTCCATCATGAACTTGATGCTAGGATGTTGCTCATTGAGGTATAGCGGAGCCACAGGTTCGGTTGGAGGTCGGTGGTGTGGAGGGAAGAGGTTCCAAACTCTTCCATGAAAATGTCAGCAAGGATCGTGGATAGAGGAGGTCCCAGCTGTCTGCTCGTAGAACTTGCCCTGAAATTGAAAACAACTAGAAGAAACACACATTAGTAGCAAATCATGTATTTGGGCAGGGGTGAGTGATGTGCGATCATCAAGGGAAAGGTCTTGTTCGAGTCTGTCCTTCACCAGGAGGCATGTCTCTTCAGTTGGGACATTGATGAAAAGGTAGACAACATCAAAACTTTCCAAGATGTTGTAGAGTGAGACCCCCGGGTGATCTCAACGAACTTACTGGAGTGAGACCCACCAAGAGTCGGAGGATCTTAGCTCAGTGCCAGGCTGTGTTGTATGTGGGTAAACCTCTGGAGGCAACAATGGGACGAAGAGGAACATCGGGTTTGTGAATCTTTGGATGGCCAAAGAACCTGGGGCAGGATGAGCTGGAGGGTCTGGGGTGTCGGTAGAGTTGGATGGTAAGGGTATCGACACGGTGGAGAGCAAGGAGGTTGCTGGCAACTCTTTTCTCGATGGATGGGATGGGGTTTTTCTTGAGGGGGCAGTATGAACCAGATAATAAAATGTCGCTTACCTTGGCAGTGTACTTGCAATCGATCCATGATGACTGTAGAATTGCCTTTGTCCGCGGTAAGGATGTGGATGAGGCGATCCTTTCACGAAGTAGGGAAGCGCTGGCTGAACGTAGGATGAGACGGAGGCTGCAAACTGGATCTTGGAGCTGGAGGCCCGACAGGATGAGGTTAGAGTCTCGGCATCATTTTGGGAAGGCAAGGTTGTTAATCAGTTTAGAACGTCTGATCGACGCTCGTTCGAACAAATGGACCTTGGTGGTAGTAGGCTCCCCGTAGAGCGTAGATACATTTAGGTCTTTTAAGCATCAGTCCCTCAAAGAACTTTCAGTGTTCCTGTAGCACCTGTGATTAGGGACAATGACGCACAAAGGGGACCAGAGTGTATCCGGTCACGACCAGCATGTACTATTGTATACTTATAAAAGTTGCGTAAAATTACATGAACTAATTCAAATTCTTAACACCCTCCCCCTTGGGGTGGAAAAATATGACCATAACAAAGTATTTTTCTTTAAGCATAATACATAATAAAACTTGTAGCTTTGCATGGTGAAAAGGATAAGTAAGACTAATTGCGGTGACACCATGTGAAATTCTCTATTGAGTAGTAATTTGTTCTGAAAAGAACTGGAGGTTACAACTCGACGTTTCGATCAGTATGCTCTGATAATCCTCAGGAGAATGCCGGACTCTGGGAAATGCTGCTGCTTAAGTAGGCTGCTGGAGGATCACGCGATGACTGGATGCTGGAGGATTAGTGCATTTAAGCGTGCAGCACTCCTTCACCCTAGCATCAAGTCATCGGTCAACCGCACCCTCGTGGAACGTGCCTACAACCTATGTGACCAGGACAGTCTACCCAAGGAACTATGGCACATCAGGACTACCCTCCAGCGCAACGGATACAAACCCAGCAAGATCAACACTTCGAAGCCTGTTCCAAACCCCGACCACAAGGTCTCCCCTAATATAACCCTTTCTACTTGTCTTCCCTACCTAGGTTCGACGTCACATAAACTTCAGCGCATCCTCCAACAAGCAGGCATCTACCACTCAGCCCCCAGCAAACTTCAAGGACTTCTCCACACCCACAAGGATAAACCAGATCCCAGCTACAGAGTGGGAGTATACTGGATCCTTTGTGAGTGTGGCAAAGTCTACATCAGCGAAACAGGATGGAATGTCCCTACGAGACTGAAAGAACCCTGAGCACACGGCCGCAGAGGAGATTTAAAGAAGTCAGCCATCGTCAAGCACTCCCACATCAAGGACCACCAAATCGACTGGCAGGCAGCTCAACTAATCACACCCATCGACACATGGCACCCCAGGCACATCAGAGAGGCTATCGAGATTGTTAAACACGATACTGTTCCACAGGACATCAGCGATATTTGGCGACCACAACTATGGACCAAAGGATCTTCTCTATCCACAAGTCCACAACCCACCCCAGACTGAGGGATCTCCTATATCCTAAGTCAACCACCCTCCTTCCCCCTGTGCTTGTCAACAACTGATTCAGTTCAGTGAGCACACTCCTCTCCCCCACCCCCTAGGATCCCAGTCCCAACAGTTCCCGCCTGCACGCTTAAATGCACTAATCCTCCAGCATCCAGTCATCCTCCAGCAGCCTACTTAAGCAGCATTTTCCTGAGGATTATCAGAACATACTGCATAGTGCTTATATTTCATTGTAGATACATTAGGGCCTACAGCCTGATAATTTGTATTTTTCCTTTCTTCCTTTTTAACATTTGCTGTACATTTTAAGTTGAGGTGCAGATTGTAGAAGACAATGATCTGTTGGTTATTCATGCTGCAAAAGTACATGTAGGTGCAGACACCAGTTTGACTAATTTCAAGTTATTTTTGATGATGGGGGGCATATTCCCTTTTGAGCCCGCATGTTTAAATTGAGGACATCTAAAAAATGACCCATTCCACCCTCCAACTGACAACACCAATTGTATATTAGAATTGTGGCAAAACTTCATCATCCATGGTATAGGAAAACATATTTGTTTCAATAAATCTGATGCCATATTGCAAAACAATTTGTTAACTGTAACCCCCAATGCCTTCCAGAGAAAACCCAACTATGGGACTGAAAACATTTATAATCAAAATTTGGTAGGATTTTAAATCAGACCTGTTTAACAATGACATGGATAATAAATAATTATGCACAGTAACTCCTTTCTCTATATTTACTTCACAAACAACCCAACATACATGTATTGTGCATGTATGTGGCTGGAGTGCAGGAATACATGTAGTGATGGATTAGTCCGAGGACGGAGGTACAACCCGCCGTGTCAGTCGAGTTGGCACCCCTGTAGGATTTACACCACTTTTAGATTTCAGAAATGAGGTAAATTTCAGTAAGCACTTGGTGACACACTCTTGTACAAATTATAAATTATTAAAATAAAAATGTTTTAATTTATTTTTAAAATAAATTAGCTTTTGAAAGAATTTTTTTTATTAATACAACAATTGTTTTACTTGGATTAACAATTAAAAGTACATTATTTAAATTAAACAAATCTCTAAGAACTGATGTATTTTGGAAAGAGTCTAAAAATGTTAATTACACTTGAGACTGGTTCTGTTTTATCGTATGTCGTGGCCGAGCGGTCTAGCTTACCGGATTCAAGTTCTGGTGTTAGCAACATAATGTGGGTTCGAATCACGGCCGTGACACTTGTGTCCTTGAGCAAGACACTTAATCATAATTGCTTCTCTCCACCCAGGGGTTAAATGGGTACCTGTGAAGGCAGAGTTGGTTTGCTCTATATGCGCTAGAAATGGCAGCAATTGAGCTGTATACTCCCCAGGGAGCTGAGATGGTTTCAGGAATGATTTATGAGCCTTATGAGCCTTATGAGCAGGGATAATAATATAATGCGCCTTGAGCACCACTTAGTTGGTGGATACGTGCGCTATATAAATCCACACATTATTATTATTATTACACTGTAAATGTATACAGCGAACACACACATATTCTTTCTCAAAGGCAAAATGAGACAGCTAGGGTAAATAAGATAATTTTATAATATCTAAACAAAATTCAAAAGGTTTATATTTCCTAAAATATATACATGTATATAGGGAGAGGAAAAGCACAAACAAGCAGGGAAAATAACCTACTGTAGATTCATCCACTCGCACTGAAGTTGCGATAGTACAAGTGTTGATAAATAGCTTATCTTCAGTCCGTTTCCATTTTTGTAAATATTATGACTGAGTCTCTTCTCAGCCGTGTCGCACGGGGGGTTCCAACTCGACTGATGCGGTTGCACCTCCGTCCTCGGACTTTAAATACATTAACACATGTAGGCCCGCACTCTAGCCACCACACGCACACTACTAATAAAACACAGAAAGGCAATTAATGTGCTTAATTATTATTCTCGGTCTCCATATATTGTTAAGCAGGTCTGATTTAGGTCTGATTAAACAATGTTGACATTTTGATTATGTTTTCAGTCCCATATATAGTCGGGTTTTCTCTGCAAGGCTTTGCCGGGGTTACAGTTAACTTATTTTGCAATATATGGCATCAGATTCATTGAAACAATGTTTTCATCCAGTGATGATTAAAGGTAAGTACCCATTCGAGGAACGGGTACCCGCGTGTCACTCGCTCGAACTCGAAATCACCCGAAAAAAAATTCGAGCGAGGACGGCTTCGAGTTCGAGCGAGGACGGCTTCGAGTTCGAGCGAGATCGAGCGAGGGGTCTTGCAGACCAATTTGTCAGCGTTGAAGGAGGGCTTACGAGCGCCCATGCGTAACGAATGACCTGAAACCCACTGAAAAGAAATCTGATAGTTGACGTCTCACTGGACGCCGAGTCAGCGGATTTTGTTGAACAAAAGACTGCCTTCAGTTACCGACCGGCTGGCAGGCCTAACCGCACGAGTTTTACGTCACTGGCATGAATATCAATACATGTAGCTTCTTTCATATGCTAATCGCAACCTGTCCACTGAGTGCGCGGACTCCGCTGAGTCAGTGAACCCCCCCGCAAAGGATCGCCAAGATAACTTCAATCATTGTTTAGCTCAATGAAATAAGGAACGATAATTTTCAGCTCCCGCAAGGACGACTAGATGATCAGGCAATTGTTATTTTCCCCTATGGTTGAAATCCATGATATTGCCATGACGGCACTGTTACCAGGGTTGCACCAAAACAATAAGTGCCTCGTTAGATAAGTTAACGATGCCGACCGAGTATTTGAAGAATTTAAATATATTTATCGGGCTCATACATCACCGAATGAGAAAAATGTCCAATCAATTAACAAGATAGTAGATGGGCGAGTATCTGTAAATATGATTGGTTGTTCCATGAGTCAAAGTCCTCATAATACGCCCACTTTTTTCAGGTGTCCAAATTTTCCCAGTTTTTTTTTTCCCAGGTGCGGTGCCGACATTTCCAGAAATCAGAACATCCAGGTCTTTGGAACACTGCCAAGAAGAGTTGACACTACTGAAACTCATTGACTATTTACTGCTGTACACATTTTATATGGAAATGGTAACCCTGGGTACTGGTCACCCCGAAAATAATAAATACATGTACATAGTGTCCTCAATTTGTGTGTATGTACAAGCAGAAGTGGTCAGACCTATAACAAATTAAAAGGAAGGATTTTGAAGCATTTTATGTTCAGACACATAATTCCAGCCAAATAGTTTTTGACACACTTTAGGAATACTCCTTATCTCAGACAGACGGAATGATTGACGATTTCTTTGTAGTTAAATATTTATCTTCAAACGAATTCCTCCTCCAAGCTGCTGGAAATGTAGTTGTAATATGATACGTTCATGATACTCAATAAAATCAAGGAGGCCCAGGGATTTACCAATCGTGGGACAACAACTATGTTTTAAAAATTAAAATTACATGTACCCATTATTAAATATATTCTGATGGACGGGGGACAAAAATAATAATAAAGCATTATCATTAGCGTCCCCAACAAAAACATTATTCAGGTTTCACTTTTATACTTGCAGACTGGGGCTTTTACCCCGCACCAGATAAATTCCCTATCCCTGTTGCCTGAAAAAAAAAACCTGCAAAGAACAGACAAATATGAGCTTTTATTGGCGTAGTGCTTCTAAAATCCAAAAGAAATATTTTTTGTATTCTTTTAAATATACCCGGTGTATATTCCCCCTACAATAAATTCTTGCCGGCAGAGAAATAAAAGTTTCTTAAATTTAAAATAAATTGCCCGTCAGAAGAAATGATTGACAGTTCCATTGTTGTTCCAGAATGTTGGCTTGTCGATGCAGCCCTTTGAGGTTCCGGAAATCGCCGCACAGAGAGCTAAACATCAATGAACTCTATGAAGTGGGCGTTTGCTATGTGTTGGTAAAAACAGAAACACTTAGATTTAAACGTGACTGGGAATCATTCCCGGCAGAAAAGAAATGTGTAATCATTTCTGCACTGTTTTATAGGTGACGATAAATCTAAGGAGACATTGCCTTACTCCCCGTCCTACCCCGGCCCCATGCGTATTTAGTGTTTAAAAATGTTCCCGTTTAAACAAAATAAATACAATCTTTTAAAACTATTGACCCCGGAATGACAAGGCTGGATAACGCCACTGGTATATTTTCCTTAACAAGTGATTGCAACTTAAAAGTTAGAATAAAAAATAATGAAACATCGCCCCCAAAATTTGTGTTTTTATATTTTACTTACAATTTGTATGCCCAAAAAAGATTTAAACGTGACTGGGAATCATTCCCGGCAGAAAAGAAATGTGTAATCATTTCTGCACTGTTTTATAGGTGACGATAAATCTAAGGAGACATTGCCTTACTCCCCGTCCTACCCCGGCCCCATGCGTATTTAGTGTTTAAAAATGTTCCCGTTTAAACAAAATAAATACAATCTTTTAAAACTATTGACCCCGGAATGACAAGGCTGGATAACGCCACTGGTATATTTTCCTTAACAAGTGATTGCAACTTAAAAGTTAGAATAAAAAATAATTAAACATCGCCCCCAAAATTTGTGTTTTTATATTTTACTTACAATTTTTATGCCCAAAAAAGTCTCTGGTTTCTGGTCTCCGCGCGCGTCGCCTCAAACTTGCGAGTCGGCATTTTTAATTTTCTTTTTTTTTTGCTATGAAACGATGTCCAAATAAATAGCCAAACGGGAGACTTTTTTTGGCCACCAGCGAAACAATCATAAATGCTCTACATTATTTCTACAGTGTTATTACCTGCATGACGCAACCCCTGCACCATCGGTGTCATTGCTGATCCATTAACAACCTCACTCATTTTATTTAATACATTCACGTAATGTGCTTAAGTTTTCATATTTAGTTTATTAAACCAACAATTTGTTTTTTATTCAGTAAAATATGTTGTAAATATTTGTTAAATATTTGATTGTTAGAATTTCCATTGGCTTTAAAACCTTCGATATGCCTGGAGAATAAATACATTGACAGCTCTACTGTTAATTTATGCCGAGTTCATAAACCATCAAAAGGATTCTTGCTGGAAACCGCCATACCAAAATTGTTGAGGAAAATAATGTGGTAATAATGCTGAAGATATCTGTGGACAGAAATTTTGTAGAAAAACTGTTTAAAATGAATACAGGAATGAAGAGAGGACAGCACAGTTCTTTATAACCGTTTAGCATCATAAATGTAAGTTGTGCTAGCGATTTAAGTAATGTTAGCAACAAACACAGACGCAATCTGGGGGAAAATGCAGATAGCGGGCAAGGAACATTATTATGGTTTCGGCAAGCGGCTGCCAATCGCACGCCAGAGATTGGACTTGAAAATGCCCCTGGTTACTTCCAGGCGATCACGACGGCTGGAATTTGCAGCCGTCGTAATCGGCTGAAAAATCAGAAGTGGCAGGCCATGGCGGGACGTCGCATTTTAAAACATCCAGGACATTTGAAGCCACAAAAACCACCGATAATCAGGAAAAGAAAATAGGGTCGATTTGTTAACAAGTTTGGCGAAGATACTATGAAGATATAATGGCCGTCGAATGGACGAAAATAATAACGGAAGTTGATCGAACTTTTTGCGTGCGTGCTCGAGTAAACCCCCCCCCCCCTTTTATCTGGTGGCCCTTTGTTGCTTTGTACGCCGACAGCATAGAATTTCACAAAAGAATCTATTTAATACATGTACATTGTAAGACAAGCCTTCATCAGTCAAGAACCAATTGAATTTGGCAGTGTAGCGGTGTCTTCATCAGAGGTTTTAAATTGCAAAAGATCGTACATTCTGGGGAGGTTTAGAAGAAAAAAAGACATATTGTGGCTAGTTTCGTTTTTTTTCCCTTAACAAATAGCCCAACATTAATCGTCAATAACAATTTTGTGATGATCTATCACTAGACAAAATTATTCTTGCAGCTTCTTTAGTTTTGCGTCTCGGGATTTATTTCTGTAAACATGGACCAGTGTGGTGCTTTTGCGGTTAGTGTCAGCTCTTATCTTCTGTTTGTTTTATTTTCACGGGTCAGTGAGCCTTAGGAGAGCCGGGCGCTGCCCTCGAACGACGGACGTTCGAGGACAATTTTTCAAACGAGCGGGTTGCGAGCGAGTTCGAGCGAGTATTAGGGTGATTTCGAGGGCCCCCGAACTCGCTCTTTAAAACACGTTCTCGCTCGTCTCGCTCGAACATTTTAGGGGTACTTAACTTTGATTATCACTGTACCATGGATGATGGAGTTTTACCATAATTCTAATATACAGTGGTGTATAGAATTTAGAATTATAGAACAAATCAATTACACAAGGATTTTACTTTTATAATTGATTTGTTCTAGCATTTTCTAGAATTAGCAAAGAGAAACACATGGCCACAAGAAGCAGGGTGGATATGTGTGTCATAAGTACTGTACTCTAAGACCTGTATGTATATCCATTGCCATCCAACCACCCTGTCAGCAAGCATATAAAATAACCCCTCCGTTACAATGCAAAATAACCCCTCACTTACAAAAAAGTGATAGTGTGTTCTATTGTGTGAGTGAAGGAAAGGGAAGGTAAAGGGTCAGAACGAAAACTGATCGTTTAGAGAGAGGAGTACAACTACATGTATACGAGAGCTAAAGCCCAATGTGAGTGATATCCTGAACCTTCTGATCGTATTCTGAGCGGTCCATCACGACTGTGGCATTACCCTTGTCTGCCTTTCAGGATATCCTCGACACGGATACCTACACCCGCATAAAAAAGAACCCAATTCCGTTAGCCAAAAGGAAAGTCGCCGCAAAGCTTATTTCCTTAAACCGGGGCAAATATCATGGATTTGCATGGAGAAAACCCAATTCACCTCCAAGTTTCAATAATCTTTGCCCCAACCAAATCTTTGAGACGAATTATGTACTCTCAAAACGTACTATTTTGAAGGGTGAACAGCCAAAATGTTCAAGTATGTCCTTAATATCAGTTTGTGAGTGTTTCATGGCCTTCCAAGGTGAAGAGCACAAAACTTACTTTCTAGAGACATTTTGGAAGTACGTCCCATGGTCTATTTTTTTTTACCGTTAAGATTGTTTGTATTTCTGTCCTCAGATACCAAAGGAAAAAATATAATTCACATAAAGTTTGATTATAAAATTATAAATATAAACTTAAATTACAATTAAAGATAGTTATTTAAAAACATTCAAATTGCCAGTATCTTTACACTGCCTTTAAGTAAGGAGATAATGACACTAATTGATAGCACAGAACATTAAACAAATAACTGATTAACCTTGAAATTGCCTGCCATTTTAAAGCTGATTTTAATGTGTTTGATAATAGGTGCTTTCAGCAGATGGTAATACAAAGGTTGGAAAAATCTCAAAGCAATGGAGTGGATTTGTCAAGGAAGCGTTTACTGATGCAGACAACTTTGGCATATCTTTTCCAATGGATTTGGATGTAAAAATTAAGGCTGTCACGCTCGGAGCATGCTTTCTCATTGTAAGTATACATATATTGTACATTTTTATAGTTTAATGGATCATATAGAAGAATGTCATTAGTTATATCGATAAGATGACGCAGCTTCTAATTATCGCAGCTTCTCATTATCATTCTCATTATCATTCTCATTATCAAAGACAGCAAACATCCAGCCGTCTATGTTCTGTCAATCATGATCTGTCTGGATGTTGAAGTCCCAGATGATATTGACATGGTCCGTTTCTTCTACTTTTTCCGGCACATGGTCGTACTACTTCGATTACACCTTGAACATCGTGCTTCTTCCAAAATCCCGTCAGAGCATGCACTCTGCATTTGCGGACAATGTGACAGTTTCATCTGCTGCATTGCACATTGTGCACATCTGATTTCTTGATCCTTGCTTCACATTTGTCCGCAGAGACTGGTCTTGCGCTGCAGTAATCAGTCCCTCGGTTTCTTTCTTAAGTTCGCCTCTCCTCAACCATTCCCAAGTGTTGCTACTCGCCACTTCTTCGGTACATTTCAGAAATGTTGTATGAGCAAGGACCAAATTCAAACATCGACAATCTGAATGTAACATGCCGTGGCTAGGACAAACATCGACAATCTTAATGTAACATGCCGTGGCTAGGATTTTATGTTCCTTTCAATGGTTACCATTAATTTGAATTTTGTAACATAAAACAAAAAAATGGAAAAGGCAGAATATACACTTTCAATTGATGTTGAAGGATCTCATGTAGAGGGACAAAAACTTTGCGTTCCATGTATTAAATATACATTGTATTTACTTTTTCCTGCAGGATTTCATGTTCTTTGAACGAACAGGCAACAAGAAAGACTAAAAGAAGGCTGGTATGTTGCATTAACTTGTTAAAAATGGGTCATCATAATTCATATGCACTGCCAAAGTAGATGTTATGAAAAAATACTTTCAATTAAAGTGGACATATAAGACCCAACATGACACAACACTGCAATGGCACTAGCAGATTACGTTTGCATGTAGTTAAAGATACTCGGCCTATGTTAGTGAAGATTCTGTTGATAAGACTGTTTGAATGCAGAAAGGTCTGGGGATTCAATCCAGATTAAGGTGAAAGATGGAGCAGTTCCGACAACGGTTGAGTTGACTGCACGAGTACAACGTCTATATAGTTCTACACCGGTGAGGAGCCTGGGCCTAGTGTAGTACCAACACCACAAGACGTACCACTATAACCACTGGTCGAGACGGTTAGTGATGATCGTATGCAATCTGGAGAGGAATTTCTTAAAAGAGAAATGGCCATGGTATGTGTAAGAATTAATTAATCTAGGCTAATTAGCTAAAAAGACAATAAAACATTTCAATGTAAATTTTGGGCCTGTTTTTCATTACGAATCAGGGTTTGTTTCATTTGAAGTTGATAAAAGAGTGCACAAACATTTTTTACAAATGAATTTGCCAGCCATGTAAATAATTAAAGCACGATTGGGACAAAACAACTCGATAAATATTTTACAATCATATAATTGTATTTATATTCTCCAGTTTGTACCATGTTATGAACATGTACCGGCACTGTAAAGCATGGGCCGAATTTTGTTTTCATTATGTTGGTACACAACTCAGTTATATTACACACACTGTAGTGGAGATTTAACCTAAAATGTAACGAACAAATTCACAGCTATTACAGTTTACACGTACCAGTCTGTAGTGTGGAGGCGATTGTTGTGGGCGGTAAAGGAACATTCTAAATCGATGTTGTCGTCCCCGGTCTGTGTTCTTGTGCAACTTTGCAAAGCCAACGGCTCAACAGTTCAGTTCGGCAGCACAAACAACACCCATCTTTTCGTCTGATTTTAGATATTATTTGACGATCGATGCTGGGAAGAATCATCTGAATCAACGTTGGGCACTACTTTCTCCCAAATACGTGCGATTGACAATCAAACGTCTCTTCAACGGCTTCAAAATCGTGCTGCAAAATTAATTTTCATGGCTAAAAAGTATGACCATGTCTCCCCTCTCCTACGACAGCTTCAGTGGCTTCCCGTTCGAGACCGGATTGATTTCAAAACATTGACTATTGCCTATAAATGCGTTACTGATTCTACGCCATCCTGTCTCTGTGAGCTTATTATACACCACACCAACCTAACCATAGTGGACTCCGTTCAAATTCTGATTCCCGGATCTACATTTAACTGTGGCTAGCAAGGGTTTCTATACTGCTGCACCCAGCATTTCGAATGAACTACCGTCTGGCATCCGTCATGCTTCTTCATTGGGTCAATTTAAAACATCTCTCAAGACTCATTTATTTTAGGCACTGTGTATGTTTAAATTGTACTATAATGCGCTGTGATAACGTTTGTGTAAGAGCGCTATATAAATACCTTCATTGTATTGTATTGCATTGTATTGTAAATAATCTTGGAACTGTCGAATTATGGCATTTGTAACGAGCGAGTCTAAACAAAATGGGTCTCATTTGTCAACAATGTAAATAACGCACAGATTTGCGGGCGTGTGTAGGGGTGAGTGCAAGTACCAGACCCAGTCAACGGGATTGTCTCCCAACTATGGCGTCACATGGAAGCATCAGCTTGGGCGCCGTGACCTTTGATTTCAGAATCGTGAAAACGGGGCTTTAGAAAAGATACTAATTTTGGATTTTTTTTTTTTCAGTTTTAAAATTCTAAAAAGGTATTACATCATTAACACGGATATATAAGCTGCCGAATACCGTAAGCAGGTTTGAATACACGTTCTAACCGGACTTTGACCCCTTTTTCACATAGGGTATGGACGTTTGTCCACGTTTGTGGGCCTCTCCAATAACATTTGGTGTTCCAATAACTGCGTATACCACAAATTCGTCACGTGTTTCGCTGGTTGGCAAAAAGATTTTAAAACAAACAAAACAAAACTCGTCACCGTACTGACTATTGTCCAGAAAACGAACAATGTTTTTTTGGTTGGCCTTTTTGTTGTTTCTAATTATAATGTAAATGTGTGTGTATTATAAATATATCTGATCGTACAAAATGTTTGGTACTCTTGTCTATACTTTTTAAACGTAGCTCGCTCTGACGAGTAAGCAGAGGTCCCCCACTATCAATATCTATGTGATATTTTCTGTTATTTGATGAAGAAACTTGAAAGTCTTGCATTAAATTCAGGTATTTTCAATACAATTCACTCAATATCTGTGTATGGATTCTCGAAATTCAAAAATGATTTTGTATTTAAAAACCAAATCAGAATCTAAAGAATTTTTTTTTTAAATCTTCAGTTAAAAGTTCTTGATCGCATTCTGAAAACAAACATCATTTGTTGTATTCAATATTTAATCCCTTGGACCAATTTCTCTTTTCGAGTTTTTATATATCCAATCATGGAATCTCGAATTCAGAACTAACATTTATATTTCGAAACCAAACCAGAGCTCGATTTCAAGAAACTATTTTCAAAATCTTCAGTTTCGACCTCGCGACCTTTTTCTAAATACAAAAATCATTCTTGTTTTCAATATCTGCGTCGAACTAGACTTCTGGCTCGGAAAAGTATTTGATGGAAATTACGAAATCAATTCCAAAGATTTCTTCACATGTATATAAGATTTTCTTCTCTATGTCCAAAGGAGAAATCTCAAAATACAGAAATAATATTTATATTTCGAAACCAAACCAGAGCTCGACCAAAATAAACTATTTTCAAAATCTTCGGTTAGAGCTCTTGATCGCTTTTTAAAATCAAACATAATTTGTGTAATTCAATCTCTGGACGTATTTTTTTATTTCGAGCTACATGGTCCAACAATGGAATCCCGAATTCACAAATGATATTTATAATTCGAAACCAAACCAGAGCTCTATATAAAGAAACTATTTTTAAAATCTTCGGTTAGACCTCTCGACCTTTTTCTAAATACAAAAGTCATTCTTGTTTTCAATATATGCATCGAACTAGACTTCTGGCTCGGAAAAGTATTCGATGCAAATTACGAAATCAATTCCAAAGAAAGATTTCTTCACAGTTTGTATGTAAAATTTTCTTCTCTGTCTCAAATACAGAGATATTATTTTTGGATCGAGCTCTCGGTCAGTTTCTAAATACAAACATCATTCTTGTTTTTTACTATCTGCGTCGAACGAGACTTTTTCGCTCGGTAAAGTTATTCGAGACAGATGAAGAATCCAGTTATTTTCAAAACAATTTAGTCAATATCTGTGTTTGGATTCTCTCTCCAAGTACATGGATGGTTTCTGAAATTCAGAAATGATTTTGTATTTAGAGACCAAATTGGAGCACAATCGAAAGAAACAGTTTTCATATAAATCTTTGTTTAGAGCTCTTCATCGCTTTCTGAAAACAAACATTTGTTGTATTCAGTATTTAATCCCTTGGACCAATTTCTCTTTTCGAGTTTTTATATGTCCAATCATGGAATCTCGAATTCAGAAATGATATATTTATATTTCGAAACCAAACCAGAGCTCGATTTAAAGAAACTAATTTCAAAATCTTCAGTTTCGACCTCTCGACCTTTTTCTAAATACAGAAATCATTCTTGTTTTCAATATCTGCGTCGAACTAGACTTCTGGCTCGGAAAAGTATTTGATGCAAATTACGAAATCAATTCCAAAGATTTCTTTACATGTATATACAACTTTCTTCTCTATGTCCAAAGGTGGAATCTCAAAATACAGAAATGATATTTATATTTCGAAACCAAACCAGAGCTCGACCTAAAGAAACTATTTTCAAAATCTTCGGTTAGAGCTCTTGATCACTTTTAAAATCAAACATAATTTGTGTAATTCAATCTCTGGACGTATTTTTTTTCGAGCTACATGGTCCAACAATGGAATCCCAAATTCACAAATGATATTAATATTTCGAAACCAAACCAGAGCTCGATCTAAAGAAACTGTTTTCAAAATCTTCGGATTCTACCTCTCGACCTTTTTCTAAAAACAAAAATCATTCTTGTTTTCAATATCTGCGTCGAACTAGACTTTCTGGCTCGGAAAAAATATTCGATGCAAATTACGAAATCACTTCCAAAGATTTCATCACAGTCTGTATGTACAATTTTTCTCTCTATGTCCAAAGGTGGAATCTCAAAGACAGAAATGATATTTGTCTTTGGATCGAGCTCTCGGTCCGTTTCTAAATACAAACGTCATTCTTGTACAAATACAAACGTCATATCTGCGTTGAACTAGACTTTTCGGTCGGAAAAATTATTCGAGACAGATGAAGAAACTTGAAAGTGTCGCGTTAAATCCAGGTATTTTCAATACAATTCGGTCAATATCTGTGTTTGGATTCTCTTCCAAGTCCAAGGATGGATTCTCAAAATTCAGAAATGATTTTGTATTTAGAAACCAAATCAGAGCACGATCTAAAGAAACGCTTTCTAATAACAAACATCATTGTGTATTCAATCCTTGTACGAATTCTATCCTTGAGCTAGATGTCCAAAGGATTGCAATCTCAAATTCAGAAAGAAAAAAAAGTGCTCCCACTTCAGAACACAATAAACCTGATGAGCCATGTAACCATTAAGTTACTGCTCAAAAGTATACCAAAGAATTAAACGCAAGGTCAACGTAGAAATCATTGAAGAACAGTTCGGATGCAGGCAATAATATCGGCACTAGGGAAGCAATGTTTTGCATGAAAATGATGTCGGAAGAATACATTGAAGTGCAAAAGGACGTGTATGCATGTTTTACAGACTATGCCAAGGCGTTTGATAAAGTCGATCTGGATGGAAAGAACATCAGGTTAACAACAAACTTGTATTGGGAACAAACGGCAGCAATCATATCAAATAATGAGGTTACTACATTCATCAACATCTATAGAGGTGTACACGACAAGGATGCGGACTCTCCCCGTGGATATTCAATTTATACACAGAAATGATCTTCCGAGAAATACAGGAAATGCCAGGAACAAATATGAACAACCCGAGATATGCTAACACAGTTTTGCTGGCCCAAAATCAACAGGACTTCAAATAAATATTAAAAAGACTAAAACCATGGTGATGAGTAAAATTATAGATAATGCAATTGTGAACATATACATAAATGGAAACAGACTAGAACAAGTCGAGCATTATACGTAACTAGGACAACTTATCAACAAGGATGGGTCCTGTGTACAAGAGATCAAAAGGAGGGTATAGCAATTATAGCTAAATCAGCCTTCAATGAAATAAACAACTGCTGACATCTAAGAAGGTGGCTATATATAGGTGGATGAAATTCTTGCGTCGGGAGATAAGTAATTGATTTAATTTTGCCCTACACCGACGTGTGTATAGCACTGTATCTAGTCTGCACTAGTAAGCAGGAGGTCGTCGGTTCGAATCCCGCCCGAGTCGCCTGTGTAGTTTTTTTCACAGACACTCGGAAAGCACTGAGTATATAGTGCTATACACACGTCGGTGTAGGGCAAAATTAAATCAAAAGATGGCTATACAACAGAAAAATTAGGCTCAATAATAGTTGCATAATATGGTCCACCCTATTACATAGATCAGAAACTTGGAAAATCAATAAAAGGGTATGTAGGCGAAACTCGAAATATTTGAGATGTGGATTTCAGGAGAATCGGACGTATTTCATGGACACAATGAAAAACAAACGAGGAAAGTTGGAAGACATAATTAAACAGTGGACCAATCCGAGCTTATACGAGTGCACCCGATTGGCACAGAATAGTGTTTGATGGCACCAATGAATGAATGAATTTTCTCAATAACAACACAATGTACATACATGTACATGTACATGTAATGACCTGAAACAGATTAGTTGATCACATGAAGTGAGACAATTGAAGCGAGACAATTGTCTTGAAGTTTACCAATAGTATATTTCCACTATAAGATACACAAAAAGAAAAGATATACAAAGAATTTAAAAAAAATCTTATAACACATAATTAACCCGAAATAGGAATGATAGCTGCACAAAGATTTTAACTTGTTATTGACATAAAGTCGGCAAAGGTATGATTTGGTTAGGGAGGAGTTGACAAGGGTAAGAGTTTATTTTTAGACGCACCGTTCACCTAGCAAAATCCACGACACCTGCAAAAAAAGGTGTGATAAGTCATTTCGACAATAGACCGATAGAATCCTAATTAGGTGTTCGAGCGACAGCGCGAACACCTCTTGATATTCTTCTCCTCCTCCTCCTCCTCCTCCTCCTCCTCCTCCTCCTCCTCCTCCTCCTCCAGACTTATCCAGAGACAAAAACATAGTTGCAGAGTTGACAGAACCTTAAAACTTAACACAAAGTTAGACCTTAACATGTAGTTGTGACGTCATGGTGACGTCATCAGATATCGAATTACACATGATCAAAGTTTAATATTTCAAAAAATTATATCTCATGAACCACAACAGATATTTTCACAATCTTTGCATCTGAAAGATTTTGAATTATGTGATTTTTCGTACATAGACGTGACCCCAATCTGACCTCTCCTTCCGGTTGAAACCGGAAGTTGAATATTTCAAAATATCATATCGCATGAACCACAGAAGACATTTTCACAATCTTTGCATCATCTTAAAAACCTTGAACTGTCACATTTCGTACACAGACATGACCCTAATCTGACCTGTCCTTCCAGTCGAAACCGGAAGTTTAATTGAACAACTATTCAGAATCACTATTCTGTAAATGTATTTGTACAGCCAAAACATAGTTCAAAGAACCTTAAAACTTAACACATAGTTAGACCTTAACATATAGTTCCAGGTAACGTTGTGACGTCATGGTGAGGTCATCTAATGAATTATTACGTAATTATAATTAAAACAATATATTTCATATCTCGTGAACCACAATAGATAATTTCTTGATTCCTTCATAATCATACAGAACATGGAGGACTCGACATTTGATACACGGACATGACCCTATTGACCCTTACTTCCGGTCCAAACTGGAAGTTCAAGTTTAAAAAGTTCTTTATAAATTGACGCAAATCTGAAAAAACATTCTGGGTTTATATGTTAAGTGGCATCTGCTCTTTTAAAAATATATTTGATGACGTCATCGCTCTTAACAGCGCCCTCTAGCAGCAGGTTTAAAAAAGTCACTTTTTGCTATCTCGAGAAAACAGACAGAATTTTACCAAATTTGGCACCAATTGACACCCATATTATGAGGAAATATTTTATGAAGTATGAATGACGTAACATGATTGAACCCGAACTTACGATTGGAAGAATTTAAAAGTATATGGGATGACTGAACCGGAAGTTAATGTATTCAGTATAGCACATTATATATTATGAAAACTCATATCTCCTGAAGTAACTCTTGTCTTAACAAATTTAGGTGATGACGTCATCACATATGATGCACACTCGAACACCCTGAGTTTGTTTTCTACAAACTCAATACCTCTCGTTAAACTTAATTTCTGTAGTTTAATAGGGAGATTGTTTAAAGATCAACTCACCAAGTTATGCAAATGCCATACAGTTAATATGAGTTTGTGTAAACCATGGGAGACATTCGACATGCTAGATGGCCGTATTATACACACACGTTGCATCGATCGCTTGAACACAACAAAACGAAATGCTCCAAAAATGTCGGAAAGTAGCAGATCATGGGCGGAATATAGTGATGACAAGAAAGAAGTGTTCCCTTTAAGAAATTTTGATGATAGTAACGATGATTCTAGCGCCAGAGGGAGCTCTACCGAAGAGTAAGAGACGCCGAGTCATGCAGTCCCGTCAATGCCAAGGGTTGGAGTAACTATAGAATGCAGGGCCAAATTTTCAACACCTTTTAAAATGGCCGGCTACTGGCTACAACTGTGGAAATCGTGTGTAACGTTAGAATGTTGCGGTACCAAATAATGTAAGCTTGGCCGGCCATTATGGTGTTCTATAATGGACACCTAAGCGGCGCCTTTTTTTTTTTACGCGGCGACTTTTTTTTGTAACGCGGCGACTTTTTGTTTTTGGGCGGCGACTTTTTTTTTTTTACGCGGCGACTTTTTTTGGGGGGAGGGGGGGGGGGCGGCGACTTTTTTTTTTTTTTTACGCGGCGACTTCCGGGTTGTTGAGTGTTTTTCACCCAAAGAAAATAGGCATTGTATATTTGTTTTACTCCCCTGAAATAAATATTCTTCCACTAGTAAGGGCTTTCTAGATGGTGATTGACAGCCCCATTGTTTGGCTTGAAACCACTGTCAGGCTGGGCAAAAACATGAAAGAAAGCCGCCGGACTTCGGAAGCCCCTGGAAAAATATACGGCATTCTGCAACAATATACATGTATATATATTTATTTGGGGTGGGGGATTCCAACACATTCTCACTTTCTACGCCGACATCTAGGGTCTAAGAGATGATCTTGCCCGTCAGAATGTGACAGGAAACTCGCGCGAAGAGAATAACATAAAATGCCAAATACCACAAATCAACCGAGAAGTGATCCATGCAATATTTCAGCAAGCAAAGCAACAATTCCCCGAATTCACAGACTGGTACACAGACCATAAGTGTAAAACTGTAGAAGTCCTCAACGACGGTTGCAAACGGGCAAGACAAGATCGATTAAAGGGTCGATTGACACACTAAGTTTATTATTGGGAATGAAACGGCACTCCGATATAAGTTTGGTTGCAATGATATGATGGTGAATTTTTACCTGAGGATTATACATCTGACGGCGATATTTATGGAACACCGCGGTATTAGGCGTACATGAGAATGTGCACAACAAGATTCGATGATGTTTACTTTGGCTACAATAACGAACAATAAGAAATCGAAATACCATGAATGAATTTTTGGAGGCATAAAACTAAGATTCAAGGACTTTTAAGTATTTTTCCTTCTTCATAAATTCAAGGATTTTCAAGTACTTTCAAGGAAATTCAAGGTCCGTACGAACCATGTATAAAACATTATTTGAAGACTCAATCCGTTATTGCCACAAATATATTAATTTTATTTTAAAATATAATCAACCAAACTTATATCGGAGTGCCGTTTCATTCCCAATAATAAACTTAAGTGTGTCAATCGACCCTTTAATCGATCTTGTCTTGCCCGTTTGCAACCGTCGTTGAGGACTTCTACACACTTATGGTCTGTGTACCAGTCTGTGAATTCGGGGAATTGTTGTTTTGCTTGCTGAAATATTGCATGGATCACTTCTCGGTTGTGGTATTTGGCATTTTTTGTTATTCTCGTCACGCGAGTTTCCTGTCACATTCTGACGGGCAAGATCATCTCTTAGACCCTAGATGTCAGCGTAGAAAGTGAGAATGTGTTGGAATTCTCCCCCCCCCCCCCAAAAAAAAAATATATATATATATAATATTTCAGGTCAGTTTCTCCACATAAATCTAATTTGTGTACAACCACATAAAAGGCTTGTGTCCCGTTAATTGTGTTTTCCCCGCTACTGCCGTTACCCGGGTTGTTTGCATCTGACCGGGGCTTGATCCCTGGCTACTCGGCAGATATGGTTTGGCCTCTGACCTGGACCCATAGAGCAATAGATAATTGGCATAAGTGGACCGCCTACCAACATAGGGGCTGGTTAGCTCAGTTGGTAGAGCGCTCGTACGGTAATCGAGAGGTCGCGGGTTCGAGTCCGGCATCAGCCAATTTTTCTTTGCTCGCGAACCGTTTATATATATATATATATATATATATATATATATATATATATATATATATATATATACGTGTATATTGTTGCAGAAAGCCGTATATTTTTCCAGGGGCTCCCGAAGTCGGGCGGCTTTCTTTCATGTTTTTGCCCAGACTGACAGTGGTTTCAAGCCAAACTATGGGGATGTCAATCACCATCTAGAAAGCCCTTACTAGTGGAAGAATATTTATTTCAGGGAAGTGAAACAAATATACAATGCCTATTTTCTTTGGGTGAAAAACACTCAACAACCCGGAAGTCGCCGCGTAAAAAAAAAAAGTCGCCGCCCAAAAACAAAAAGTCGCCGCGTAGAAAAAAAAAAGGCGCAGCGTAGGTGTCCATTATAGAACACCATAGGCCATGACTGTAATGACTAAAAGTAGGCAGGCGCTTGGTGGCGGCAAACTTTGGAACGCCGCTAACAAAATTGGTTAGAACGTGGTGGGTTCCACTAATCTCTATTATAATATGGAATTCCATATCTGCCATTCTAAACGTCGCGCGTCGCCTGTCGACCGTCAAATTGAAGCATCAAAGAAAATTTGCAAAAAACAATAGTCTTCCTTCCACGTTCCTATATGAATGTTTCCAATATTCCTAGCAAAATGGAACAGAGATATGTTTGTTTATGAAATTGTGATTTTGATGTGATATGATGCTTCTATTTCATTACAAAAATTACAGCGAAGGTCAATTAATAGAAGCGAATGATTACGTTCTTCGTAGTCAAATCAATAGAATTAAAGAAACGTTTCAAAAAATGCTAGAAAGAGACGTCTCGTTGCGCGATAAAATTAAAACTTTATTTAGAGAACAAGGTATAACGATAGTTAGTTTATTAACGGCTGTTAGTATGACCATCGCTTTTATCGTTTCAGCGATCGTAAATGCTGTAAAACCTATTATAGTACCGACGCCCACCCCACCACCACCTACACCAAGTAGCGGTGGTGTAAAAGAGTGGGTACAAAAAACATTCTGGTTTGCTAAAAAAAACTCGGAGAAAACGTGTACGCCGCTTTACCGGGTATTATTGGTTCCGTGATAAGTTGGTTATTTACAACAATTTCAAAAGTAGTAACATGGACAGTTGAACACGTGTGGTTAGCCTTGACGGGGTTGGAGTTTTAATTTTATCTTATATAAAACATCTCATAAATAATCAAACCTAATCCGCTCATTATCGCAAAACCAATAATTAAAGCATTTTTTTCTTCTTGGTGGGTTGCAGCATGGACAAGCTCTGCTGGAGCAGCAACACTTTCATCATCATTTGTATCAATTACGTCTTTGATAAATGGATCATTAGATGCGTCTTTGATATCGTTAGATTCTTGCTGCTCCAGCGTATGCTGCGTCGATGTTGGTGGATTAACTTGCTCCAGCGCATGCTGCGCCAATGTATTGTCGGGTAAAGGAAGCAACGTTGAATTCACGTCTTGATTCAAACCTAATGATAAATCAGACGATGCGATTAAAATATTATTGTTATATCCTACGTACGTACCTATATGCATATTCATATCACTCGGCATCATGTATAATAAATCTCCAACGATAAAATTTAATTGCGTTTTAGTATCTGATAGAGATTTTTGATACCGATCGATAGAATGTTGTAAATCGACCGGATAATCAATCTCAGCATCAACTAAATTTAAAAATTCACGCTGTGCATCTAAACCGGTACCAGGTGTAAGAATTCCACTTTTAGCTTGCACTTGAGCTCCCAATATCGCGTAAACGTAAGTTCTTATAGAGTCATTCATTCGTTCTATACCAACATCCGTAAAGCCTTGCGCTAATCCTAAAGACAATATAAATTTAATCCACGCTGTTTTAACTCGCTCAGATTGCCAAATGTAACCTACTCTAATGGTATGTTCTTTATGATTATGTATACCATCGTCAAAATCCATTCTTTTTTCACCCGTTTCAAAGTCTGCAGGAAGGTGATCGAGAGGAATAGGTTTATTATCGTTGAGTATAGAATTATCGTAGTTGTGTCTGGGTACTGGATCGTATCTTTTACCAATGTTTCGCCAAAAATAAGCGGTGCCTAGTCCATCGCTGTACGTGTCAACGCGTTGTTTCCAATTTGATGCTGGTGAAACGTGAAATTCATTACATAGTTTATTGTACATGCTAATATCTATATTGTTTTCAAATGCATCATAGTCATTTTGAAAAGATGTAGGACAGCTCATTTCTTTGAGCAATCGTCGAATTTGATAATAAACGTTAAATTTTAAAAAACTACTCATCATCGGATCTGAATGAAACAAATGTTCGTAACTCACACCACACCCAGTCGTACTACACCATGTTACAAAATTTAATTGATTCTGATAAAACTGTAGCGGATTAGATCTCCAATTATTTACAACAACTTGAGTATGAACGTGTGGTAACCTATATTGATCAAAAGGATTATCAAGTGTTACATTAAAAAAATCATTTTTGTTAACGTAAATATTAATATTTGTCAAATCGCTAGCGCTCATATTATAACTGGGTGTAAAATTTCCAGATGTTAAATACCGTTTCGATAAATTACTCTGAAATGCTTGTGGAATTGACATTTATTATAATATAAAATAAATTTTTAATATAAAATATGCATCATACGATCGAAATTAAAAATTTAAATAATACAATCTTATTAAATAATACGATCGATAATCGAGACGGTAAATAAAAAATTTCTTTAAATACCATTAATCTTTGGGTCGGATATTATAACATCCGTAAAAAAGAAAAAATATGGCGCAATGAAGAATCAGAGCCCGAAATTATCGAACCCGGACTTTATAACATTAATGACATTATAGACATTGTCTTAAAAAACACGCCATGGCTCACCTTTGTTGTCGATAAAAAAATCGGAAAATCTTTTATAACTATTACTCAACAAAGACAAATAATTAATTTTTCATCGGGATTAGCTAATTTACTCGGATTTGATAATGTATTTCTAGGTGAGGGAGAGCATATAGGAAGAAGACTCGATTTGCAACCTTTTAAAATGTTCTACATTCATTGCGATCAAATTTCTACCACCGAAAAGTTTTGTGATGGTAAACCTTGTACTATTTTAAATGTTTTACCGATACAAGATAAATCGTGGGGAGAAAGTATGTGGATGGAATTTAAAAATCCGTTGAGAAAAAATCTTAAAACTGATACTTTTAATGAATTGAGTTTTCAAATTAAAGATTCATTAGGTAGAGAGATCAATAATCACGGTATGTCAATTTTTTTAACCTTTGAAATTAAATAATTTTTATTATATAATATAAATATGGCGAGTATTTACGGTCCTAGTCGAGGTCAGCATAAAACAAGCGGTTTTGTTAGCGACGATTTAAACATTTACGAACAACACGGCTACATCGAAAGAGATGAAATGTCACAAAAGATTGTTATCGTTGAAAAATATCAATTTATACTCGGATGGCATGATGAATTTAAACTACCCTTCTATATGTTTAACGAACCACTGACATACTGTGAAATTTTTACAAAATTTATCAAAGACGGTAGAATTTTATCACATTCATCGACGGATAGTTTAGCCGCTGACGTATATTATATTCCTTCTCCAGCTCGAGAACAAATATTTAGTTTCAAGGATAATTCGCAACAGGTAAATTTCAAATTGTGTTTTCAAACGCGAGATAATAAAAAAGTTTTTGTACAAGCCACTTTTTTCGGCTCTTTAAATACTAAAATCTGTTACGATTTTAAAATTAAAAGTTTACCGTTAAATTAAATAATAATAAATATATAAAATATGGCAAGTATTTACGGTCCTAGTCGTAAAAGCGATCAAATTTTGTCTAGTAGCGATAGCATTTCTAATAAAAACGTTTATGAAAAAAGTGGATATATCGATAGTAATAAAATTCAAGAAAATATAACGTATAAATTAAGTGATATATTTTACATCCAATGGAACGGCTCATCCAACATTGGTATACCAAGGTTTGCCATCTTTGAACCAATAACAAACTGTACAACTTTTTCTAAAATAATATACAATGATGAAACTTTTTATTCAAAGGTTATGAAACGCGAAATAACCCATTTCATATACCAGATTTGTTTGAGTTTGATGTTAGAACGCGCGATTATTTTAATGATAGTGAAGCAAAGCATATACAATGCGGAATTTGCTTCAAAATAGAAAATGACAACTACAGAAAAAAAGGTTTTTGTACGAGCCACTTTTTTCGGCTCTCTAGAAACTGGAATCTGTTACGATATCAAAGTTAATACTTGGTCGTTGGATAAATCAATTTTTTTTTATCTTTTACTATTAATAGAAAATAATGAGCGTTGAATCAACCAAAATTTATCCAAAATTAGAAGGTATGATGATACATTTACCAAACGATGAGTTAAACGTCAACGCCTTTCGTTTACAAAAAAATCTACGATATTCAAAAAGAATTACAAGCCGAAAGAAACCAACGCGAAACCGTCTATAAAAAATATAATAAAATCATTAACACTTGTAGTATCGTAGAAACGATGGCTGAATCGGGCTGTATGGGAGCAGGAGCCATTGGAATCGCTAGTATCGCTACCGTCGTAGCAGCGCCGGCTGGATTTGTTTTAGAAGGATTAGCCTTAGGGCTGGGCGGTGCAGCCTTTGCTATCAGATACGCTAAATATAAATTATTTAAAAAAGCTAAAAAACATAACGAGATTAAAATTTTAGCATCATCTAAACTCAACACCATCGACAGCCACGTTTCAAAAGCCATCAAAGACGGTGTTATATGCCAAGAAGAATTTAATTTAATCATCGAGGAACAAAATAAATACTCGAAAATGAAAGAAAATATTCGAACCAAATTTAAACCACCAATCGTCAGTGGTGAAAAACAAGATCTTATAAAAAAACTTATGAATTTAAAGTAAACTTTAGCCTCAATAAATCTTACGATATCGAGGATTCGCGACCTCCGTCGTATCATTCAATTTTTAATTTTTTGTTTATTCTCTAACAACTCTTTCAACACTAAATTATAATTTCTTCTTGCTCTTCTTTCAACGTAGTTTATATTCAACATTTTTTCTAATTTTAATAATTTTACACATTTCGTACATAAATTTATCGCTGTTTTTGTTCCATTTTTACATCTTTTACATGGAGTCGGTATAATATGTCCGTGTCGAATACGATGCATATGTTGCGTGCAAAATACATCACCACGCACGCTTAGTCTATAACACTTTTCTTTTTTACCAACTAAAAGCCATTCACATGGAATAACTATTCTTCCTCTCAAACTTTTTTTATAAATAAATTGTTATTCATCCTCTCTTTTAATATTATACTAGATAAAGTAATTTCATTATTTCATTTTTTTAACGACTAAAAAATTGAAATAAAATCTATATATACTACCGGAATAAAGTAACTGTGCATCATTTGAAGTTATGCTATTTTTTAATGAAAAAAGATAATACAATGATTTGTGGTGTTCTGTTAAATCACTGTTTAACTGTTAACAGGATAATCTCGAAATCTGTATGCTTGGACACTAGGCTTCGTGACACGTCCTTGAAGAGATGTGGTGTCAAAAGTCAGTTCACAAACTCAGTATCGTGTGTGTCCACCATTGGCGTTGATGCAGGCTTGACAACGACGACGCATAGACGACACTAAGCGATTGAAGAAAGCTTGGGGAATGTTGTTCCATGTCTGAACCAACGCTTGTCCCAATTCAGCTAACGTCAATGGCTGATTCTGGGCTTGACGTAAACGTCGCTCCATTTCATCCCAAGCGTGCTCGATAGGGGACAGGTCCGGAGAAACAGCTGGCCAGGGAGTACCGGAATGTTCTGCTGTCTCAGGAAATCTGTCACAACACGAGCGACATGTGGACAGGCATTATCTTGCTGAAGCGTGATGTTACGTCCTTGTCTTTGAATGAACGCTTGCACATGAGGCCCAATGATCTCGTCCCTGTATCTCAGACCTGCATCAACGCCAATGGTGGACACACACGATACTGAGTTTGTGAACTGACTTTTGACACCACATCTCTTCAAGGACGTGTCACGAAGCCTAGTGTCCAAGCATACAGATTTCGAGATTATCCTGTTAACAGTTAAACAGTGATTTAACAGAACACCACAAATCATTGTATTATCTTTTTTCATTAAAAAATAGCATAACTTCAAATGATGCACAGTTACTTTATTCCGGTAGTATATATAGCAGCCTAAAAAGTTCATTATAAACAGTATCGTCTACAAATCTAAAACCCATCTTCTCAATACAATCGTAGATCCATCCAAAACCGTTTTGTGTATACATTTTTATCTTATCACTAATTTCTAAAAAATAATTAAATAATCCAATATCAATATCGTTCATATTTTGTAACGGCATCATTTTCACTCTATTATAAAACCATACAAACATAGTCTCGATCGTACCATCACATTTTTCTTTTCGAAATGTTATTTCTAAATATACCTTAAACTTTATTCTTTCATTCATTTTCATTAATAAACTCAACTTTTCAATAAGCTTTTTAATTCCCACATTAAGATTCTTTACATCTTCTTCTTTGCTATGAAATTCATGATCGAGTGGAATCATCATCCATTTTTTTTCAAAGTCCATAGCAGAGATCTAAATATGGGTCTACCGGTAATAAATTGTTATTCATTCTCTCTTTTAATATAATACTAGATAAAATATTTTCATTATTTCAATTTTTTAACGACTAAAAACGATATCTTTTTTTTAAGAGTTCTAAATTTCAATCAACGCATCTACACACACACACACACACCAATCTTTTTACAAACTCTCAAAATACATTTTTCATAAAAATAGTTTTTTATGAAAAACTGATCTTTACCCCCACCTACCCACTTTCACCTTCTTTAAAACTAGGTCAAAGGTCAAAGTGAGCCAGAACCATCATTCTATATACTACTAAGCCTGTTAAATTGGGTGGATGGATTATTGCATTGGTAACCCCCTCTAGAAACATTAGGGCGTGTGATAAAAACCCTATACTAAAGAATTCGAGCCCCTGAAAATGTGTGTGACGTGTACGTACATTTTGAAGAATGATTCTAAATTTCAATGAACGTTAGCCTGTCCTAACCGTCTCCGTGGCCCACCTCAAATTTTGGCAAAATTTCAAACCATTTTGGAACATTTAAGGAAATTTTGTGCCAGTTTTGGAGAATGTTTGATTTAGTTTTAGAGAATCATTAACTCCACTTATTACAAACAAAAACACTCTATGATACATGTAAAAAATTCGTTCATGACATTTTCTAAAGTGTGTGTGGGGGTTTAACAGTAAAATGTTTGAACTATTTGTTAGATCCATGGATCATAGAGTGTTTTTGTTTGTAATAAGTGGATCTAACAAAAATAACCTGCAGGTTATCAAATTGCTGTTGGTTCCATGTTCAGCCAACTAGTCACTGTCTGGATGCACATAATTCGCAATGATTTATTAAATCAATTTCTCCCTACCTTTGTTTTTGTCGCATTTGCTGAGGAGTGAAGCTGTATCGTCCCCGGCAGAAGCTACAGTCAAGGCTCCACACATATCCCCATTTACTAGTATAAAGGAGAACATGACTACGAACCCTAATGCCAATAGTATGGCTGAAAAGTAACTAACGGTCTGCATTGCGAGTTAATAATTACTCGTAGCTGTTGATTTAAATAAGAATCGTCAGTTATTTTATAAGGAATAATCTACAATCATGGCATCCGTAGAATACCTGAAGCTATTTCTGAGCAACTACCTGGCCCCAGCCACACCACCGGGTACGTAATGAATATTCATTAATACTCTTGCCAAACCACGTGGTCATACTTGTTTCACTCTTATTGGTTGCTCCTCTTGGTTACAAAGAGCATGGTTCTGATGTGTAATGTAATCATGTAGGTGATACTCTCTGCGCTTTACATTATTACCCCTGCTCGCTGGGTCAATACCATTCCCTGGGAATTATATAGCTGTGTGCTGCCGTACACGATGTACTATAACCAGCACAATGTGTTACTAATACAAACCAGTTTTGGAAGAATGTTCTTGAAAGGTGACACAAATTGTTAGCCATCAAAAATCATCACATGAATTTCTAAAAGCAAAACGATTAAAAAAGAGGACGACTCTATGTTGAATATATATTTCAAATAATTTATTTTCTTTAAAAAAATATATTTTCAACAAGACACATTTTGGTCAGATTAAAACAAACATATTCTTTTAATAGACATTCCTACTTTATTTGGTAGTTAGTTTATTTATTTAAATTACATTTGTCTTAAAATGGCTAATAGTATTTTGTTGTGAACAAATTCCTTAAAACAAAAAAGTAAAATTCACATGTATGTGTATGCCAATCGGCAACCTTCTTGAACAAATAAATTATGATAATAGTTCATCAAAAAGAAGAAATCGAATATTTAATTAAAAATATATGAAAATGTTCCCCAATTCTTATATTTTGTAATTATTTGTTTTTAAGTTCAGCATTATTTTCTCGAAATGATGTTTTTACTTTCAACCAAGAATGTTTAAAACTCCAAAAACTAGCACTCGAGAGGGGAGGAATGCACAAGGATGAGGTGAGGTTAAGGAGCAGTCATTGGAATTTGTACGCACCCCCTTGGCAGCAAATTAATGCCAGTGTCGTGTAGGCCTTGATCACGTCACGTGAATTGACGAGCATAGAGAATAGCATCCTATATTATAATAATTTACATAGTGAACAACATACCTGTAGCTCAAAGAAACAGGCACACAATGCTAAGCATCAATCATAAATCTACAGGCTGGCCTACACATCGTCGTGTTTCCATGTAAAGTCGAAATGATTTTTGTGCCAATTTGAAGGTTACATTTATTCACTCTTTATTTTGATATTCATGGACAATTTATTTATAATGTTTTTAATGTATTTTTCATTCCTGTAATTGACACTTGTTGGGAGATGGTAAAATTATACCAAAAATTATACTAATAAGAATGTCAAGAAATGCCCTTTCGATATTCCACAAACAAACCTGCAAATCTGCCTAAAATATATTTCGTTTTCAATGATAAAATACTTTTTAGACGAAATCTTTCTCGTGATGATTTATACCTTAACCACCTACCAACTTTACACCTTTTAGACAATTATTAGTTAGTTTGAATTTGGTAATTACCAATGTTGTAATTTCCCTTAAAGTGTTTATCCATCAAGATCATTGTACAATTGACATTCCTCGCCAAACTGATTGCTGCATGCTAGAACTGCACCGGTGGTGATCATCCAAAACAGCTGCTAATGCCATGCGTGTACAAATTTCATTAAATTTAATGTTCAGACCTGAATGTGGACATTTAATATTCGACCCTGTCAGACGTGTTGCTTTTGAAAAGAAATACCAAGGTTGTTTCCTTATATAGGTCTAAACCAGCATTTTATTAATACATGGATGAGGGAATTCATTGTGCGCGTAGATATTAATTTGGTTGCCAACAGTTACTGTTTCAATTATTATAAATATCAAAAGCTGCTAAAAACTGTATTACCATCAGATAATGTGTCTGCGATGAAGAAAATATACGACAATGTATGCTGCAAAAAGTAGGAAAATTCATAGAGTGAACCAATCAAAACTGTTTTGATTTACATGTTACATGTTTCAAATACATAATTATGCTTGACTTTAAGTCGTCTGAGCAACTGAACAACATGGCTTCATACTGAAACTGTCAGCAAACGCAAAAGCAAAAGCAAAAAAAAAAAAAAAAAAAAAAGTCTCTGGTTTGCGGTGAGGTATCCCCCCCCCCCACCCCCAATGTGATACTTGTAGGGGCGTTTATTTGAACCAAAACAAATTTCCCAAACACTAAGAGAGGCCTCACAAATCGGGCAAACGTTCATATGCCTATGTGAAAAAAAATCGACTGAATTCCAATCAATTCAGCAATTATTAAATAAATAAATAAATAAATAAAAATAAATAAAAACGCGCGTATACCAGAAACCGGAGACGTCGTGTAATATTCTAACCAAAATGCACCCCCACGAACAATGTCTGGCTACGCCCATGGCCTACATGATAGTACACGGACAAGCACTGCCATTTTGAGATCACGGATTGAGGCTCAGTTGACGCGACTCGTCTGCAGGGATTACATTGTTCCAACTGTTCTGTAGTATCGTGACAGCATGGTACTAAAATCATAATTATAATTATGATAATCCAAGCTTTCAGATAATAATTCATTAATTTGATGATCTGTAATGAACACATTTTAAAAAGATAAATAACAAATGCGTTTATTATAGCCAGTTGTTTGTGTTGTGATTACAAGCAGAATTTGATTTAATTTACTACATGGTGCAGTGAATATTAAACAATATAATACACACATACATACACTGCAAAGATACCGTAAGTGTTTAGTTTCTGGTCTCTACTCGTGACGTATCTCCTCCATGCCAACCCATGCAAAGGATCTGATATACTCCTTTATCACAATGCAACAATCTCTGGTTTTTTCCACCGTGACCAAACCGAGGCCAGAAGAGAAATAGTCTGGTGCCTTTTATGAATTGACAATCACAGCGTTAGGATCATACTTTGTACGCGATGGGAATCATACACGTATAGCTGCAACGTGATAAAGATCTATTCCAACTTTATTTTAATTGATTTCTTGGTACTTCGTTTCATAGAGCTGCTAAACAGAACATATTGTTCAACAAATTAGTAGCTAAGAACCTCCGAGAAGATTACGCTGGTAACCTATTTTTGCTAAGCATAACTTTGCTGTATTCAGTAAATCTGTTTTCTTAGCAGCTCTGTGAAATTGGCCCCAGAGCTGAAGCTTTTAATCCCTTAGTCTTCATTCAAGACTTAGATTTTCGATTTTAATTTCCGAACCACTGGCATTATAGCCAGTCAGGGTCACAACAGTTATACACATGTACCGTATATCGCCCTCTATCGGTGGTCCGGAAATGAAACAGGGGCAACCCGACTTGAATCAAGACCATTATCCGCTGACAGGCTTTGTTTTAAATTAATTGTTCCATGCATGCCTGGGGAAAAAGTGTTCAAATAATATCCTCATTATTTTCTCATTTGTGTTGATGTACATGGCATAGTATAATAATAATAAAAACCTACAGTTTCCAAAGAAAGAAGAAAAAGGAAATAAAATAACTGTTGGCCTACAAAACGTATTAATTATTAAATGTTAAAATGTACCGTATACAATACACAACACCTTTTCCCAACTTAAAATGCATGTTCTGTGTGATTATTTCTCCAGCAATTTTTATTTTATTTTATTTATTTATGTATTTTTTGTTGTTGTATTAATCGGTTCACTTCTATTTCCCTTGAAGAAAGACGGTAGTTACTTTCAAATGAGATGTGTTACAAAATAATTGACCAGGGCACTGTTAACCACTAAATCCTAATTGTTTCCATTTTGCATAACTTGCATTGAGTTCACTTTATTTTTATTTTTTTTAATTAAGGCCCGGTTATTTTGTGAAATGACTGATTCAAAATGAAATTATTCACTTTTCACAATTCAAATAATTAAAACAAATTTGAAATAAAAACTTATCAGAGATTGCGAACCTTTTGTGAGTTTTTAAACTGTGTGCGCCCTACGGGGTGGTGCTGGGGTGGGGGAGGGATTCACGGCCTTCTCTTCCCAGTTCACACGCCATTAAGTATCCGTAAACCCATTATAGTCTGGCAGATTCGTCCAGCCGTTGACCATAAAAGACGGTAAATAAGTTTCACACGGAATATGCATTATAATACAATTACATGTTCAAATTAACTTAATGACCAGCTCAATCAAATGTAATCAGAAATGCCAATACAGGGTCTCCTGCACAGTTGCTACCTATACGATATTCTGCACATGAAAGTCCAAATAATATTGTTTGAAAACCAATCACTTTTTTGTTCGAAACCTAATATAAAACTTTAGCTGTAGACCTCATTAAAGGTACACACAGCCTTTGTCGCGCGAAATTGGGCGATAAAAACGCCCCTCAATATTTCATTGTTTATCATACATGGTTCGAAAGATCTTTCAAAAGTAGAATATAATTTTCCATACAAATACCCCTGAAAAATGCGTCGTTTTCCTGTTATTGTACAACAAACAATGTCATGTGACTTTTTTATAAACCAGAATTTGTCTAGAAAACTCGCGAGGAAAAAAGTGATAGTCGCACTTTCAGACGTTTAAAAAGTTTATTACTGAACCAAATTCAAGAATAACTATTTTTTATAATTCATTGAAAGTTGACAAAAGTGAAATGATTTTGAAATAATGGGTGAAAATTTTCAAAATCGACAAAAAGGCGAAAGTCTTAGCACTTTCCCGAGACACCGGGAATCGAACCGAGACTTCGCCAATACAGCCATGGGCACCTGCGACGCAAAGCGCCCGAGGCGTGAGCCCGCCGGTCGTTAGGCCATAAATATGTCAACACTTTTCGCGTGGAAGCAGGGTCTCGAGACTCTCGACTACTGTGGGGCTTTTCGTGTCGCGTATTTTGAAAAATGATACTGCCAGCGAGTTTAGTTTTGGAAACAACAATGACGTATTCATTCGGAATATCGTCACAGCCCCATCATGTCAACAAAAAAAGTGACAAAAACTGTTTAGTTTGGGAGACCGTCCATCAAAATCAATGACAGAATTTGGACCGAGCGGGCTGGGCAAAGAAATTATGATACTGCCAGCGAGGCATGCCTGGCCACAATTGATGGCCCAGCCAACCTCAAATGGTTGCAAACACTCAGGGATTTGACTGTTGAACGTGATGGTGACCATGATGATACCATGAATAATGTCGCATTTGTAGGGTTATTGTTGGACAGGTAAGAGGAATAAAAGAGAAATATTGTTTGATAATATAATACTCATAGGGCTTTTTGTGTGGCTGTATGCTGAACTCATGATGAATTTCTGTTAGATATGACATTATTTTTGATAGTTCCTATAGTCAAGGCACAATGATATTATGATGATGGTTACAATACAGACGTGATAATTATTAATTTCCAGCAAATTAGTTGTAATTTCCATCATGCTCATCGATGCCAGGTATTTTATGGAAAAGATGGTCAAGGGGTCATGGTGAAAATTCAAACACAGACTGGAGGAAACAGCATCTTGTATCATTACCCCCCCCCCCCCCCCCCAATGGAGTACGAGTACCGTACCGGTACAGGACAAGTACCGGTATTTTCAATACGAGTACCGGTACCGAGTACAAGTACGATTTATATTTACATGGATTTTTAATAATATGCACTATGTCCATCATATCCACCATATTTCATTAGATGTTCTATTTTGTTTTTTAGGTATGAGAAAAAACATCATTGCCAGTGCCAGTATGTTTACACGCATCAACACCAGGTAGAGCTCAGTCTGATTCCATTCCCAGTATTAACAGCTACAAATCATTGCCAAGGTAGAGTAAATCTTGGATTGATTCAGATTATTATTTTTTTATCCCATAATTTTTGTGTAGAAAACTTAGTTTATGTAAATGTTTGTTTTTCTATAAAACAAAATCAGAAACAAATTTCTCATTTAGAAAGAAATTAAGTTGTGCATTCAGGTTTTTTCCCTTGTGCATGCTTAATGTTAACAATATTAAAGGGACAATTTCATCATAATCAGAGCAGACTTTCAACAGGACATGGAATCGGTGTCCTAGTTTGAAATGAACACAGTGACTGAAACTTACTGGCTCATTTATGCAGCATGTGAGATATTACTTTCAGTCACTGAGATAATCTAAAACTAGCACTCTAATTCCATGCCCTGTTGGTTGTGACCGTTGTTCTCTTAAAGGGAAAGTACAACATTGGTTATAATTTATTGGCAAAACGGCTGTTATCGGTAATATTTACTTACTATGAATCAAGATCGTTTAATAATGAATATGTTAAAGTTTGAGCTCAATGGGGAGTCCATGTAATGAAAAAAAGTGTGAAAACCATTCATAATTTTTAAGGAAAACATTAGTAAATGTGTATAGTATTGTTTTTCTTCAGTTTTCTTTAAACGACGCACTTGGCGGTTTACAAACGGCTCCAGCGATAATGTTTTTATTACCAGGATTATAAATTTCAATAAAAATAGATTCGATGAAATCAGATGATTTAGAAAGGTCATGACGTACAACATAAGTTAGGTCATTAGAAACATATAAACCAGCGGCGTAGCCAGGACTTTTTCAGTGGGGGCACAGGGGGGGCCAGGGGTGTGGGTTTTTTCCCTTTTCTTTTTCTTTTCTGTTTTTTGGGGCACTATGAGGATTTTTCGTGGGGGGGCACCTGGGGGGGCACTGGACATTTGTGGGGGGGCACGTGCCCCCCAGGCCCCCCGTGGCTACGCCACTGATATAAACCAACACCACCTCAACTTTGTTTGCTCTATTGCAGGTCTCTAGTTGATAACCTGTTAAAGAGTACAAGTTGAAAGGCATATCAACGTTGTTTAACCAAGTTTCAGAAAGACCAATCATTGAAAAAATGAAATTTAGAAGTTGAAGATAACATTTTAGTTAGTCGAAATGCTTAAAAGAAGACTTCTGATGTTCATATGAAAAAAGAACAAAAAAAAGAAGTTGAATTGTTGTTTGGAAGAAATGAGTCAAGAAATGTGTCTTCATTAAAATAATCACAATAATTACTGATTAACAGGGTTATCAGGTGAGGTTACAATGAGGAGTTCTAGGAGTGGAATGACACAGGATGTAATATCAGAATCACCAATCAAAAATCACATTAGTGTAATGAAAAAAGAGGATAAATTGTTAGATAAAGCAATTATGACAAATCCAAGACTCCTCAATGTGGAACAATGCTTGTAGTTAAAGTGCAGTTAGAACTGCGATTGTATTCGGCAAAGTTAATCATTTTATTAATAAAATAAATGTCACTGATTTAAAAATTTGAATCATTTCACTTTGATGTAGCTTTTTACATGGAGAAAAAAAGAGGAAACACACGCTTGTTCCAAAGCGCCGCCAAGCAGCTTACGAAAACGCTGGAGTAACGTCATAATGATATACATTAAGGTCGGGCACGTCATAGTTGGGAGACAAGAACCCGGAAGTAACTTGTGTGTTGAAAGTGAAGCATCGGTAGTGATCGGTGTCATTTTGAATTCGGTCCATTTCAGATGAATTCTGCAGGTATTTATTGAGATTTAGATTTACACGTAGTTGTATAATGCCACTATATTGTGTTATAGGTAGTTGCACACGCAATTGGGTAAAACAATACGTAGGCCTACATATTTGTGTAGCTCCACAAAAATGTGGTGACTCGACGTAGGGAATAGGTTCGTTTTGAGAAGTCCATTGGTTCAGTTTCACTCTGTTGGGAGTCATCAACAATAATGTTCGGCCCATGTTACTGAAGATTCTGTTGATAAGACTGTTCAAATGCAGACAAGTCTGGGGATTCAAGCCAGAATAAGGTGAAAGGGGGCGCAGTTCCAACAATAGTGAGTTGACTACACGAATACGATGTCTATATAGTTGTACACATAACGTTACCGAGGATCCTGGGCCTAGTACCAGCACCGCAAGACGTACCTAACCAATGGCCGAGACGGTTAGCCATGATCATAAGCGATCCGGAGAGCGATCTAATTTTTATATTCCCTACCAACTGTTCAGCTTGTAATTTTGTGGGTTTTCTGCTTATTATGATTTTTTTTTTATTTGCATATTGTGCAACCGTTTTTCAGGGGAAATTTTATGAGATTTTTATAAATGATTTTTTTAGCCCAATGGTGGAAAATCAGAAATGAAATATTTTCAAGCATGGAAAACAACATTATTGTGGATTAATCTGTCATTTTTGCATTGCATCTGTAAATTATACCAAGCCTGTAGTACAATAGTATTCAATAAATGAATAATGACTAGGCAATCAGGGTTATGCGACCAAACTGTTCCAAAGCGCCTTGGGCAAGGCTAACTATGACACAATCTACATGTTTTTTAATAAGTTCATGTAGTAAGTAGATGTATATGCCATGTCAGTATGTAGGCCTATTCTGTTTTTAAAAGATATAAATAAATGCTGTCATTGGAGTCACTTTGCAAGTTCAACATAATGTCCAGTTTATTTTCAGGTCAATTAACAATAGTGAAAAATAAAATTCCTTCACTTCTCATAATATTTTTTAGACCAATGTTGGCGTCATCAATTTAAAACGCCATTTACAGAAGTCATGCATTTTATGTCTTGTTCAAGTTGAATATCTACCAGGTATCATCACCTAAGGGTCAGACTGGGCACACACATCGGAACGTTTGGTCCAGTCAAAGAGGAAATTATACTCTTAATAGGGTTAAAGATTTAAATTTTATTTAGACTATAAAAGTCAATTGTATATAAATGTACGTAAAGCATAATCACTTGTAACCGATTCGTTTTAGCCTGTACTAACTTTAAAGGATATGTACAACATAAGTAATGATTGTAAAATTGCTCATGTGTGCGTTTTGTTTAAATCAAATATACATTAAACAACCAACCAGTCAACGTTTCATCTCATTACGTTAGGTCTTATTCTTCCCTACCAAAATAGTAGTTATTGGCCTTACGTTTCAAACCTATCAGGTTTTTTCTCAGGTTCTGACTCTGCTTTCTGTACCCTCTTATTTTGTGTTTCTTTCCCACCTGACCAACTTCTGCTCACTCTTGTGTTGAAGTCTATGTGTGCATGTCTGTATATCGATCATTTTTCTTTGAGAAAAAACCTGCTAATTTCGAAACGTAAGGCCAATAACTATTATTTTGCATTTATACTACGGTAGATTGGTAAGCATTTTGCAACAACTAATTCTCTTATTGTTTCTTATTAAGAATAATGATTTTAATAAGATGTAAATTCAGTTGGGAAATAATGTACAAAAAATACTAAAATGAAATCACAATGATGTTTGATAAAATATACACCAAGTAACTCTAATCATTTTTATTAAGACCAATAATGCAGCTTTCCTTAATAATTGAGATACAGTAATTTTAGGGGCCGATCCAGGGTGGTGGCGAAAATAAATGGTAAATTTAAAAGCATGAAGATCAATCTGTGAATGTGCCCCTTTGTCCCCACAGGATCCGGCAGTGGTAGTGTGACAAAGTAAGACTCGTGTAATAGCAGTATATCAGAACTCTGTCGTGAACTAATTTTTTAATTATTTTTTTTGTTTAAATGTGGCTTAATGTGATATATTATTTGGTTTTTGCTTATTCACCAGGAAATGTTTAAATCGGTAAACTGTTAAAATGTAAAAATCATTGACCAAAGCATCGATTGAAATGAATAATGTGAAACTAAAGTCCATACAAAGTGCCTTGATTTTTTTTACTCAAAATTGTTCAATATGTATTTAGTTATTTATATGCTATTCCAAAAAACATTAAAACAAATCAGAAATTGCTGAAAAAATCATGATTTTCAACCAACATTCCAGCGGTTGAAATCAAAGAAGTCTGTTGGACATTTGCGGCCCGCGGCGGCAGCAAAAAAATTTCCAGTTTTTATGACGTACTTCTACGGGAGCTCGAAAGGAGCCGTCTTAACAACGGTCTGTCTGCCGCCGGGTTGTCTGTGGCCGTACATGTACATGTGTACATGGGATTCCCCTTGAAGTGCAACTCATGTATTGTGTGTGCGTCCGTGCACGGCGCGGCGGGGTCGGGTCATTGTCAAACTATTAGTCTGGTTAACAGCACCGGCAAGATCACCAAAGGATGATTTTTTTTCGGCACAAATCAAGAACAATTTGGACACATTTTGCAGTGAGATTAACTTTCCTGATAACAAAAATTCAACGAATCAAATACTGGACATTCAAAACTTCAGTTGCTCTTAGAATATTAATAAAAATAGGGTACCATTATGTGCGCTTATGCCGGACTCGAGATCTTCCTTTGGCTTCACCATTTTCGCCAGGATTTCGTCCGGATTTTGTCCATTCCGGGCTTAATTGATACGATTCTATGTCACTTATATCACCAACTTTGGCATCAGTATAATCTCCATCAAATGACGATGATGAACAACACAATTGGTCAGTACTACTTTTGGAAACTTTTTCAAAAACACTTTCGGAAGTCGCAGTTGGTAAACTTATTTTTGCAGCTGTACGCGATGTGATATGCTTTGTGTACAAAACGTACGGTACCGCAGTAAACAGTTGTGCGTTCGCCCTCCCGTAAATGTACGTCATCAAAATAGGCTCAGTGAAAGTGTCCCCGACGGCTTTTGCTTTGGGCCTGTCGTTCGCGGCAGTGGCGAAGTACATTTTCATAGGTTTTTTGAAGGGTTAAATAAAAATAATGAAAGTCTTATTTAAAATTTGTACTTTTTAAAATAGGGTTGAAAATATTTACCATTTTGTATGGTCTTTAAACCCTACTTCAGCAAAGTTTCACTGATAAAGGACAGTATTTATGAAAGCTGTTCACTTCTGTTTGGAATAATATGGATTTAAATAACTGACTTAAAAACAATTTCAGTGGTAAATGGAATCACACGGGACAAAAAGATGCATCGCCCGAGTTCTTTTGGCAATTTAACCGGCAATTCCAGTCAACCTCTCAAAATTGTTGTTTTCCTAGACAAAAAGAAAACAATGAAAATGAAATATTTCAGGTTTGTTTTCCCCCAATAAGAACATGGTTTAACAGTTATTAAGTGTCTCGTTGAATTTATGGCAGGGCCCGCCATGGATACATGCCTTTTAGAATTAACTGCTGTAAAACTATGCTTCATGGGGATATTTTGTGGGATGTTTAATTTTCAAGAATTCTGCTTACTTTTGTTAACAAGGAATAACACTTTTAAAGGGAATATACGAAAGCTGAATTTCCCCGTGAAATATTTAAATATACGGGCGGTACATCATTAATATAATTAAATGTGTACATAAGCAACAATAGAGTACAATAATTTGTAACTGTTTTAATGCGTATATACTTACTAACTCGCTACTATAGACGCGCGTCGGTATTTAGATTTTTTTTTTTTTTATAGATATTTATTTATTATGATTGATTTTTTTTTTTTGGGGGGGGGGGGTGTTTTTTTTTTTGTGCTCTGCTTTAAACGGCTTTTTCACATAGGGGTATGAACGTTTGCCCGATTTGTGAGGCCTCTCTTAGTCACCATACTTTGTATAGTGGGAATTTTGGTTCCTTCGTATAATGTGTCATGTATTTCCCTAATGGCCCAACAAAGAGAGATGGCTGAAAAAAAAGCGTCACCGCTACGATGTTGAAGCAGACCAATGTCCACAAACCGGAAACGTTTTTGGCCTAATGTAAAGCCACGGCACGATTGGCACCTAACACGTGTACCTCTGTCACAACAAAACGTGGAACTTAAAGGTACACACCGCTTTAAAAGTGAACAAAATGGGATTAGTAGAATGATAGATAATCCTTTTGGGAAGTTTTTCTTCAAAAAACAAAATCCAGGTATCATGTAATTACCGAGAAATGTCCACAAAAACCAATAAAAAGGTTAAAGGTCACATATACGCATTTCCAGTAGTCTATACGACCATGAAATTAAACATGTACAGCAATTGCAGAGTGTATTTAGACTGGTACTCTGCATTGCACACCGTTGTGATTGTAACAAGAGGAACAAGGTTCCAGTCTGTACATTTTGTATCCGTTGTAAACACACGAACGATTACAGAATTCCTGGATTCGATTGCTTATTAGGCTTGATAGACCTAGGATTAACCATGAAGGAAGGCATAGACTGAAATTGCCCTAACCCCTGATTACATACTGTACATATTTGACAGGAAAAACATCATGGTTTAGATTCTCATATTCTCAAATTATTATCAAACATTTTTATTTGGTTGGGACACACGTACACGTAATGACCAAATTATTTTGACCGAAGTGTTTTTATCTTAGAGAAGAAAAGAAAGAATTATGTAAAGAAAAAAAATACAAGAGGTTACCAGATATAACTTTGTGAAACACAAATGGGAGCACCTATTTCTATTTTAGTTTTAATGCTATTTTTCATGAGATCTACCGTTAACGTGTTACAGAGTTGAAGTTAATGTTCCTTATCAAATATCAATGATGAACATTTCATTTAGTTTTAATGGTTGTTTATTATAATTCGTTCCTTTTTTTAGCTATAGCAGTATAAGTTATACAGACATGTACAGACAATCCCACTACTAGACTAGCATACAAACTTTTCAAATCTATTTTTATAGCCATAATAATGATAAACATCACAACATAGTCAACCTTAAAGATTGACTACAACGGAATAATGATAAGTGCTGTGTTGCTGTTTTCGTTCGAGAAATGTGTAATGATTACTAACATATTATTATTATTCAATAAAACTTGTTCCTTCATGCAAAAAAAAATCAATTTGATCGGCGTTCTACGACCCAGAAAAGCCCAGTTTCACCAAAAGCCCTCAACTCCTGAATAATTCATACTTCGTGTGTGACGTAGCACCCATGAAAAAAATGAGTATCTAGATTCTTAATACTATTTCTAGTGCATCCACCAACAACATTGCAGTCGGCATTATATAACTGTTACACAACAACGTCGAAAAAAAGCTTCATAAAAACTTCATGCCTCTGCTGACGCATGAAAACGCATCTATAATATACACGGAAGTAACATGGCGTCTTCTGTTTACTCTCGGGTGCTCATGGGTTATACGTCATCCCTTTTCGCTGGTTTACAAGTCCACTGGTACTATATCGTGGATTTCATAGTGGATTTTCAATGGTCTTTGTCGGGAACCAGTGCAGGGCGGGAAATTTCAAAAATCGAAGAAGCGGGGTCTAATTTTTTCGGTCAAATTGCAACAAAATTATAAAGAGAAAAACATGACCACAACAATAAATTGTTACCTGAACACAACATAAACAAGGTTCGATAGTCAATTTAATGTGAGAGTTCTCGCTGTAGTCCATCTTTAATGTAGACACCGTCCTGTATACTTGATTGATAACTTTTATGAGTTCAAAACAGTTTTTTTCACAAAATGAAAAGTATCATGGAGGAATAAATGCACATGTTCATAAAATTCGGCCAACGGTCACCCAGTGGTCAGTAGTGGTCATTTACTGAATATTTACAAAATGCTTCTTCTCCCACATTTTGTGGCCTATTGCGGCTAAACTTGGACAGATGCACCATTAACCTGTGCTACATATGGGGTGTACACAGATTTTTGCCAGTGGACATATAATGGTCACCAGCGGTCATTTAATTACATGTGCACATTTCACATACATAGCAAGTACGTGCACATGAAAAACCCCATTCCCAAGTTCTAATCGCCCTGTCCCTCTGATGTGTTGTGCCCGCTACATGCGCAACCTGCCGTGTGTCGAGGTGGGTATGCATGCCCTTGGTGTTTATACGCGAGCGTCGTCGCACCGCAGGGCTGTCAGTTGCATTTGTCTTGAAAAAATGTTCATGTTATACCTGAAATTGTTGGGAGAAAGAGGGTCTTGAAAGTAGGACATGACCTCTGTACTTTCTTGAAAATGTTGATAATTTTGGATGGCACCCGTAACAAATTTGAAGTTGATATAGTAGGTAATCTTCTTGAGAAAACTCTTATTCAGTGGAATGTCTGCTAGTAATTTGGGTTTGGTAGGCTTCCGTTTGCCGACATCCATTCACATACATAGGTGACATGATGAACTGAGCATTTGTCTCTGTCTCAATCTCTCTCCATCTCTCTCCACCTCATCTATGGACCAAACATTATGTATACAATCTTACAAAAGAACGATTACGTTGAACTGATAGTACTCCAGCAATTGAGAAATGAGACTGACCACAAAAACATAAATAACACAATAGCGAGCCATGTACAGCTACTTTGACTAATTATTAGTGCTACAATACAATTATCATTCACACGCTGCAAATGACTCTCAGAAGAAGGATTACTTTTTTCTTCCTTTAAATTGCACATGTCAGAGTTACTAAATGCACAAAAGTATAATTTCTTAATATTGCTTAGAAACTGATTATAAAGGTACATGAAATCAGCATGTGCAAGTTCGGACTAGAGAAAAAAACTAAATTTTGATATAAACATATTTAATATTTTAAGGCAGAGACAAGTCTACATATACATGTAGGGGTGTTTACAGTAATATCTGTACAATTTAAATTAAATAACTTTTTGTGAAATGTGATGTGTTGAGAGCCAAATAGTAGTTCACTTACCCATACCGGCTATTATGTGATGTCATGTCCATGTGTTGCTCTAACTCCAGTTGTTGATCTTGTGCAACTGACTTTGATGTTGATGACTGATGGAGCACATGTATACCTGAGAGTTGACCAAGAGATGCTAGGGCACTGTAAGAATTTTAAAAAAAACATGTTCACAGGAATGTCTGGATATGATGTTATAGGGAAGGTACATCACTAGTTGTTACTTGATTGCAAAATGACCAAATTATTACCTGCAAGCTAACTTGATGTGACGCCGTTAAACAATTATTCTGCTTATTGTATTATTATTTTAAAGAAAACTGAAGAAAAACAATACTATACACATTTACTCATGTTTTCCTTAAAAATTATGAATGGTTTTCACACTTTTTTCATTACTTGGACTCCCCATTGAGCTCAAACTTTAACATATTCATTATTAAACGATCTTGATTCAAAGTAAGTAAATATTACCGATAACAGCCGTTTTGCCAATAAATTATAACCAATGTTGTACTTTCCCTTTAAGAGAACAACGGTCACAACCAACAGGGCGTGGAATTGGAGTGCTAGTTTTAGATTATCTCAGTGACTGAAAGTAATATCTCACATGCTGCATAAATGAGCCAGTAAGTTTCAGTCACTGTGTTCATCTCAAACTAGGACACCGATTCCATGCCCTGTTGAAAGTCTGCTCTGATTATGATGAAATTGTCCCTTTAATATTGGTAACATTAAGCATGCACAAGGGAAAAACCTGAATGCACAACTCTTTTTTTTTTCTAAATGAGAAATTTGTTTCTGATTATATTTTATAGAAAAACAAAAATTTACATAAACTAAGTTTTCTACACAAAAATTATGGGAAAAAAAATTAATAATCTGAATCAATCCAAGATTTACTCTACCTTGGCAATGATTTGTAGCTGTGAATACTGAAAATGTAATCAGGCTGAGCTCTACCTGGTGTTGATGCGTGTAAACATACTGGCACTGGCAATGATGTTTTTTCTCATACCTAAAAAACAAAATAGAACATCTAATGAAATATGGTGGATATGATGGACATAGTGCATATTAAAAATCCATGTAAATATAAATCGTACTTGTACTCGGTACCGGTACTCGTATTGAAAATACCGGTACTCGTCCTGTACCGGTACGGTACGGTACTCGTACTCCATTGGGGGCGGGGGGGGGGGGGGTAATGATACCTAATGCTGTTTCCTCCAGTCCGTGTTTGAATTTTCAAACCGTCTTCTCCATAAAATACCTGGCATCGATGAGCATGATGGAAATTACAACTAATTTGCTGGAAATTCATAATTATCACGTCTGTATTGTAACCATCATCATAATAAATTATCATTGTGCCTTGGCTATAGGAACTATCAAAAATAATGTCATATCTAACAGAAATTCATCATGAGTTCAGCATACAGCCACACAAAAGCCCTATGAGTATTATATTATCAAACAATATTTCTCTTTTATTTCTCTTACCTGTCCAACAATAATCCTACAAATGCGACATTATTCATGGTGTCATCATGGTCACCATCACGTTCAACAGTCAAATCCCTGGGTGTTTAACACCATTTTGAGGTTGGCTGGGCCATCAATTGTGGCCAGGCATGCCTCGCTGGCAGTATCATAATTTCTTTGCCCAGCCCGCTCGGTCCAAATTCTGGCATTGATTTTGATGGACGGTCTCCCAAACTAAACAGTTTTTGTCACTTTTTTTATTGACATGATGGGGCTGTGACGATATTCCGAATGAATACGTCATTGTTGTTTCCAAAACTAAACTCGCTGACAGTATCATATTTCAAAATACGCGACACGGAAAGCCCCACAGTGGTCGAGAGTCTCCAGACCCTGCTTCCACGCGAAAAGTGTTGACATATTTATGGCCTAACGACCGGCGGGCTCACGCCTCGGGCGCTTTGCGTCGCAGGTGCCCATGACTGTATTGGCGAAGTCTCGGTTCGGTTCCCGGTGTCTCGGGAAAGTGCCAAGACTTTCGCCTTTTTGTCGATTTTGAAAATTTTCACCCATTATTTCAAAATCATTTCACTTTTGTCAACTTTCAATGAATTATAAAAAATAGTTATTCTTCAATTTGGTTCAGTAATAAACTTTTTAAACGTCTGAAAGTGCGACTGTCACTTTTTTCCTCGTGAGTTTTCTGGACAAATTCTGGTTTATAAAAAAGTCACATGACATTGTTTTTTGTACAATAACAGGAAAACGACGCATTTTTCAGGGGTATTTGTGTGGACAATTATATTCTACTTTTGAAAGATCTTTCGAACCATGTGTGATAATGAAATATTGAGGGGCGTTTTTATCGCCCAATTTCGCGCGACAAAGGCTGTGTGTACCTTTAATGAGGTCTACAGCTAAAGTTTTATATTAGTTTTCGAACAAAAAAGTGATTGGTTTTCAAACAATATTATTTTGACTTTAATGTGCAGAATATCGTATAGGTAGCAACTGTGCAGGAGACCCTGCATTGGCATTTCTGATTGCATTTGATTGAGCTGGTCATTAAGTTAATTTGAACATGTAATTGTATTATAATGCATATTCCGTGTGAAACTTATTTACCGTCTTTTATGGTCAACGGCTGGACGAATCTGCCAGACTATAATGGGTTTACGGATACTTAATGGCGTGTGAACTGGGAAGAGAAGGCCGTGAATCCCTCACCCACCCCAGCACCACCCCGTAGGGCGCACACAGTTTAACAACTCACAAAAGGTTCGTAATCTCAGATAAGTTTTTATTTCAAATTTGTTTTAATTATTTGAATTGTGGAAAGTGAATAATTTCATTTTGAATCAGTCATTTCACAAAATAACCGGGCCTTAATTAAAAAATTATAAAGTGAACTCGATGCAATTTATGCAAAATGGGAACAATTAGGATTCAGTGGTTAACAGTGCCCTGGTCAATTATTTCTCATTTGAAAGTAACTACCGTCTTTCTTCAAGGGAAATAGAAGTGAACCGATTAATATAACAACAAAAAATACATAAATAAATAAAATAAAATAAAAATTGCCGGAGAAATAATCACACAGAACATGCATTTTAAGTTGGGAAAAGGTGTTGTGTATTGTATACGGTACATTTTAACATTTAATAATTAATACGTTTTGTAGGCCAACATTTATTTTATTTCCTTTTTCTTCTTTCTTTGAAAACTGTAGGCTGTTATTATTATTATACTACGCCATGTACATCAACACAAATGAGAAAATAATGAGGATATTATTTGAACACTTTTTCCCCAGGCATGCATGGAACAATTAATTTAAAACAAAGCCTGTCAGTGGATAATGGTCTTGATTCAAGTCGGGTTGCCCCTGTTTCATTTCCGAACCACCGATAGAGGGCGATATACGGTAGATGTGTATAACTGTTGTGACCCTGACTGGCTATAATGCCAGTGGTTCGGAAATTAAAATCGAAAATCTAAGTCTTGAATTAAGACTAAGGGATTAAAAGCTTCAGCTCTGGGGCCAATTTCACAGAGCTGCTAAGAAAACAGATTTACTGAATACAGCAAAGTTATGCTTAGCAAAAATAGGTTACCAGCGTAATCTTCTCGTAGGTTCTTAGCTACTAATTTGTTGAACAATATGTTCTGTTTAGCAGCTCTATGAAACGAAGTACCAAGGAATCAATTATAAGAAAGTAGGAATAGACCTTTATCACGTTGCAGCTATCCGTGTATGATTCCCATCGCATACTAAGTATGATCCTAACGCTGTGATTGTCAATTCATAAAAGGCACCAGACTATTTCTCTTCTAGCCTCGGTTTGGTCACGGTAGAAAAAACCAGAGATGGTTGCATTGTGATAAAGGAGTATATTATCAGATCCTTTGCAGGGGTTGGCATGGAGGAGATACGTCACGAGTAGAGTCCAGAAACTGAACACTTACAGTATCTTTGCAGTGTATGTATGTGTGTATTATATTGTTTGATATTCACTGCACCATGTAGTAAATTAAATCAAATTCTGCTTGTAATCACAACACAAACAACTGGCTATAATAAATGCATTTGTTATTTATCTTTTTAAAATATATTAATTACAGATCATCAAATTAATGAATTATTATCTGAAAGCTTGGATTATCATAATTATAATTATGATTTTAGTCCCATGCTGTCACGATACTACAGAACGGTTGGAACGAGATAATCCCTGCAGACAAGTCGCGTCAACTGAGCCTCAATCCGTGATCTCAAAATGGCAGTGCTTATCCGTGTACTATCATGTAGGGCATGGGCGTAGCCAGACATTGTTCGTGGGGGTGTATTTTGGTTAGAATATTACACGACGTCTCCGGTTTCTGGTATATGCGCGTTTTTATTTATTTTTATTTATTTATTTATTTATTTAATAATTGCTGGATCGATTGGAATTCAGTCGATTTTTTTTCACATAGGGATATGAACGTTTGCCCAATTTGTGAGGCCTCCGTTAATAATAGTGTTTGGGAAATTTGTTTTGGTTCAAATAAACGCCCCTACAAGTATCACACTGGGGGGATACCTCACCGCACCAATTTTGAAGCCGACCGATAATCAGAAACCGGAGACCTTTTTGTTTTTCTTTTTTTTTTGCTTTTGCTTTTGCGTTTGCTGACAGTTTCAGTATTAAGCCATGTTGTTCAATTGCTCAGACGACTTAAAGTCAAGCATAATTATGTATTTGAAACATGTAACATGTAAATCAAAACTGTTTTGATTGGTTCACTCTATGAATTTTCCTACTTTTTGCAGTATACATTGTCGTATATTTTCTTCATCGCAGACCCATTATCTGATTGTAGTACAGTTTTTAGCAGCTTTTGATATTTATAATAATTGAAACAGTAACTGTTGGCAACCAAATTAATATCAACGCGCACAATGAATTCCCTCATCCATGTATTAATAAAATGCTGGTTTAGACCTATATAAGGAAACAACCTTGGTATTTCTTTTCAAAAGCAACACGTCTGACAGGGTCGAATATTAAATTTAATTAAATTTGTACACGCATGGCATTAGCAGCTGTTTTGGATGATCACCACCGGTGCAGTTCTAGTATGCAGCAATCAGTTTGGCGAGGAATGTCAATTGTACAATGATCTTGATGGATAAACACTTTAAGGGAAATTACAACATTGGTAATTACCAAATTCAAACTAACTAATAATTGTCTAAAAGGTGTAAAGTTGGTAGGTGGTTCAGGTATAAATCATCACGAGAAAAATTTCGTCTAAAAAGTATTTTATCATTGAAAACGAAATATATTTTAGGCAGATTTGCAGGTTTGTTTGTGGAATATCGAAAGGGCATTTCTTGACATTCTTATTAGAATGTTTACATTTTGAGTTTTTGGTATAATTTTACCATCTCCCAACAAGTGTCAATTACAGGAATGAAAAATACATTAAAAACATTATAAATAAATTGTCCATGAATATCAAAATAAAGAGTCAATAAATGTAACCTTCAAATTGGCACAAAAATCATTTCGACTTTACATGGAAACACGACGATGTGTAGGCCAGCCTGTAGATTTATGATTGATGCTTAGCATTGTGTGCCTGTTTCTTTGAGCTACAGGTATGTTGTTCACTATGTAAATTATTATAATATAGGATGCTATTCTCTATGCTCGTCAATTCACGTGACGTGATCAAGGCCTACACGACACTGGCATTAATTTGTTGCCAAGGGGTTGCGTACAAATTCCAATGACTGCTCCTTAACCTCACCTCATCCTTATGCATTCCTCCCCTCTCGAGTGCTAGTTTTTGGAGTTTTAAACATTCTTGGTTGAAAGTAAAAACATAATTTCGAGAAAATAATGCTGAACTTAAAAACAAATAATTACAAAATATAAGAATTGGGGAACATTTTCATATATTTTTAATTAAATATTCGATTTCTTCTTTTTGATGAACTATTATCATAATTTATTTGTTCAAGAAGGTTGCCGATTGGCATACACATACATGTGAATTTTACTTTTTTGTTTTAAGGAATTTGTTCACAACAAAATACTATTAGCCATTTTAAGACAAATGTAATTTAAATAAATAAACTACCAAATAAAGTAGGAATGTCTATTAAAAGAATATATTTGTTTTAATCTGACCAAAATGTGTCTTGTTGAAAAAATATTTTTTTAAAGAAAATTAATTATTTGAAAAATATATTCAACATAGAGTCGTTCTCTTTTTTAATCGTTTTGCTTTTAGAAATTCATGTGATGATTTTTGATGGCTAACAATTTGTGTCACCTTTCAAGAACATTCTTCCAAAACTGGTTTGTATTAGTAACACATTGTGCTGGTTATAGTACATCGTGTACGGCAGCACACAGCTATATAATTCCCAGGGAATGGTATTGACCCAGCGAGCAGGGGTAATAATGTAAAGCGCAGAGAGTATCACACACATGATTACATTACACATCAGAAACGTGCTCTTTGAAACCAAGAGGAGTAACCAATAAGAGTGAAACAAGTATGACCACGTGGTTTGGCAAGAGTATTAATGAATATTCATTACGTACCCGGTGGTGTGGCTGGGGCCAGGTAGTTGCTCAGAAATAGCTTCAGGCATTCTACGGATGCCATGATTGTAGATTATTCCTTATGAAATAACTGACGATTCTTATTTAAATCAACAGCTACGAGTAATTATTAACTCGCAATGCAGACCGTTAGTTACTTTTCAGCCATACTATTGGCATTAGGGTTTGTAGTCATGTTCTCCTTTATACTAGTAAATGGGGATATGTGTGGAGCCTTGACTGTAGCTTCTGCTGGGGACGATACAGCTTCACTCCTCAGCAAGACGTTTTCGTCATTCAGACAAAAATGTCGAAAACAAGACAAATGCGACAAAAACAAAGGTAGGGAGAAATTGATTTAAATCATTGCGAATTATGTGCATCCAGACAGTGACTAGTTGGCTGAACATGGCACCAACAGCAATTTGATAACCTGGATCTAACAAATAGTTCAAACATTTTACTGTTAAACCCCCACACACACTTTAGAAAAGGTCATGAACGAATTTTTTACATGTGTTTTTGTTTGTAATAAGAGTTAATGATTCTCTAAAACTAAATCAAACATTCTCCAAAACTGGAACAAAATTTCCTTAAATGTTCCAAAATGGTTTGAAATTTTGCCAAAATTTGACGTGGGCCACGGAGACGGTTAGGGCAGCCTAACGTTCATTGAAATTTAGAATCATTCTTCAAAATGTACGTACACGTCACACAAATTTTCAGGGGCTCGAATTCTTTAGTATAGGGGTTTTTATCACACGCCCTAATATTTCTAGAGGGGGTTACCAATGCAATAATCCATCCACTCTATTTAACAGGCTTGTTTTATAATTTAGCCATATCTCTGCATAGATTCTTAACCGTTTATAATAAAATAAAGATAAGAATAATTTATAATTATCCAAGAATATATGTTTTAAAAATATGCATTAAATTGCATCACAGAGCGTCTAGAAAGCTAAATCGCCCTTGGCCCTTGGTAGGACCCCGGACCCCATGCCATTGTGGAGTCATATTGAGCTTTCAGCTGATTCCGTTCCTCAATGTTCACTACGGATTTTAGCCAAATGTTTTCCAATGTATGCTTATGTAAGACTGTCTATTCTGTGGTTCGTATTAAAAAAATATATATATTAATTTTGTGGTTAAGATCAAGAAATCATTTGACCAAAATGGACTCAGTAAAGTTACATTTTATAAGCTCACAAAGAGCAAAAATATGGCCCCAGACCCCACATCATGAGCTCACTTTGGATTTGGATTTTGCCTGAATACTGGATTTGGAATAAATACTGTGAATAGTATTAATTTGGCAATTTGCCAACTTCTCATCTGGATTAAGCCAAAAGGTCTCCGTTACTGGTCTCCGCATGCGTCGGCATTTTAGTTTTTATATGAAACGATGCATTTGCTGCCAAAATTGCTGGATCGATGGGAATTCTACCGCGCTGTGTTTTTTAAACAACTTTTAAACACATAAGGGTATGAACATATGCCTGATTTGTGCGGCCTCTCTTAGCCACCATACTTTGGTCTAGTTTCAACTACGTATACATGTATCACTTTAAAAAAAATTATAATAATAAAATAAAAATTTAAAAAAAATTAAATAAATTACTCAAAAGGGGGAAAGCCCGTCACCGCACTGATTTTGAAGACGGAGACTTTTGTTTGACCTGATATATACAATATAGAGCAATCTGGATACGTCTACATGATATTGTAGCCATAATGGTTTTCACATCACCGACAGAACAAGAAATAAATAATTCATTTTTAATTTTACTTGTACACGTGTAGTCGTGTACAGTATGTAATCAGCATGAGCAGCCTTTCAAACATGCCGAAGCAAATTTCTACAAACACTGAAGCTAAATTAATTTAAGAATTTAATCTTCCCAAACTATCATGTCTGTCTTATTTAGATTAAACCCTTCATAATCTTATCAGGTTTAAGATAGGATGCTAGATATAAGAATTCACGTGATGTATTAACTGATACCAACCTGTGAAAATTGATCCATAATTATCTTTCTGCGCAAAGTAGAAGAGTTCATACAATTTCTCAAGCTGGTTAAATGACGCAAAATGGTTATCCCCACTGTATGCATAAGTTTATATCTTAAAAAAGGGTTGTAAATAAAAATTAATTTGCAGTTCTTATTTTTTTAAATGACAGAACCTCAGGCAGAATTATTTCTATCTTATTATGTTTGATACCGTCATCAACATTACACGAAATAATGCTTTCAGAACTGAAACCCTTGTCTTTGCCTTTGCAAATAAAGTACGGTACAATAGCTGGATATGTTTGCACTGCACTTTCCCTGTTAAATTACTTGTGTTAGTAATGATTATGCCTTTCTGTTATTTATCTACCGATTTGGTAGAGAAATGTTAATACATAATGCATTGGGTTACTACTTTGTTATGGTATCACGTATTTAAATATAGACAAGCCCAACATTTTGTTGACGTTCATTGGTTTAAAAAAATGCAAACAAAAATTGTTCATTTTGCTGGAGGTCTAGCGCACCGAACTCAAGTTCTGGTGTTGCCAGCAGCAGGGTGTGGGTTCGAGCCCCGGTCGTGACACTTGTATCCTTGAGCAAGGTACTTAACCATAATTGCTTCGTCCTTCGGATGGGACGTAAAGCCGTAGGTCCCGTGTGTTGTATAATGCACGAAAAGTGGATTGTCGTGGCCGAGTGGTCTAGCGCACTGAACTCAAGTTCTGGTGTTGCCAGCAGCAGAGTGTGGGTTCGAGCCCCGGCCGTGACACCTGTGTCCTTGAGCAAGACACTTAACCATAATTGCTTCTCTCCACCCAGGGGTTAAATGGGTACCTGTGAAGGCAGAGATGGTTTGCTCTCTATGCGCTAGAAATGGCAGCAATTGAGCTGTATACTCCCCAGGGAGCTGAGATGGTTTCAGGAATGATTTATGAGCCTTATGAGCCTTATGAGCAGGGATAATAATATAATGCGCCTTGAGCGCCACTTAGTTGGTGGATACGTGCGCTATATAAATCTATACATTATTATTATTATTATTATTATAACTCGGTAATAGAGTTCTCAAAACTGACTGGAATATTCAGTGCGCAACTTCTGAAAAGTACTATATAATAAGCTGTGAGTGTCAATTAAACAAAATATGTCACATCAGAACGTTTCTGTTAAAAAATTGAGTTGATCATCATCAGAAGTCTATACATGAAGTGTGCCACTCGTGTACTAACCCTGGTCCACGGCATGAGAGAACTGTATCTCGCGCGCACCTTAGCGTTTAGCGCGGTCGCCCAATTGTTTGCCCCACAAATGGTTCACCGGCGTCTGGTTTAATATTGCTTTTTAGGTCTCTAGGAACTAGACTGGTCCCCTGTCTGATATCAAGGATAGAGACAGACTCCAGCCGTACCATTCAAGGGATTTCATTGGATAAGTTGTGCCAAAGATGTTCCGTCACGAACGCAGTGCTTCGAGGCTCGCACACACACACATACAAAGATCAACAAATTAACCCAGAAACATACACTAAACAGTTATATTTACAAAGGAAATATACAGGACTTTTACATTAAAATTAAAAATAAAAAGGAATATCTCGGACAAAAAGTATGGTTAAAATTTGATCTTAACTCCAGAAACCAGTAAATTACATAAAGGGGAAAACAATATCGTTTCCATTATAGTAGCACAGAGCTTTGTTTGTAGTAAATATTTTGCTGAAATCATTTGACGATAGCCTTTTGTTTTCGAGAACAATAATTCTTTTGAGATTATTTTTGTACGTGTTTAATAGCACACTGTCTCTAATTGGGGAAGTTTCATTTAAATGTTTACATCTTGTAACCCAAATGGTTCTATGCAATTTGGCAATTAAAACAAGGCGATAGCATCGATGTGTTTACCGTACCCCAAAATTGTATTACTATCATTAAGGTAGAAATGTTTGTTACCCTTGTATTTGCGAAGAATACTTTCTATAAAAATCCAAACAAGCCAAGTGTTTCTACAGTAAATAAACAAATGTTCGATCGTTTCTTCCTCTTGCTTGCACATAGCACATTTGTTATCATTGGTCTTTTTCATTTTTTCCAAGATATCGTTTGTAGGAAGAATTCGATGTCTTGAGCGAAACCAAAGATCTTTGTCTTCGTGGTCTATATTTGTGTTGACGGCCTTTTTCCAAATTTCTTTCCAATCAAGGCTATATTGGCTAATATTGAGCTTTTTTGGCTAAAAAATTTTCTGCAGCAGGTCGGATGAATTTTTTCCGGATCATACTCTGATAAATTTGTTTAACTGAAATATCAGATATAGAAACACTTTCTTGATCGTCTAACATTAAGAATAACATATTACTAAAATGATTGGCCAGTCCTTCTCTTGTATCACTGAGCAAAACACTGCTTACATGTTTTTTTAAACCCGCCATAATTTTCCCAGCGTTAATAACTTTAATATTACATTTGACAGCTAATTCTTGAGGTGTTAAGAAAACGCCATCTCTGACCACATGTTTTAGTGCCAACATGCCGCAGGGTTTTAATACTTTACTGTCAATCATTTTTTCTTTGTCGGTAATAACTGAATTATTCCATAAAGGTATCTCCAGTGCATTGTTGTTACAACTAATATTGAGTTTCATTATACCACCCGCATTTTTAAAAGCTTTAATCAAATCTCTATAAAAATTAGGCATCTTTGCTCCCATCAGTTTAGGATTGTTAAAAACAAACCAACCAAGATTCTGATCATTATTTCCATTTTGGATCCAAAAATCAAACAAATATTTCCATTTGCCGTGAGTTTTGGTATATTTTTTCAGCCAGTTTAATTTTAAGGCATCTATTTTACATGTAATGTTTATTAATCCAGTTCCCCCTAATTCTGGAGGGCCCCTTATAGTGTCTCTTTTGATTTTGTCTTGTTTAGATGACCAATAAAATTTCATGATGGCTTTATCCATTTCTTTAGTCATGTCTTTTGGACAAGAAAGAACCGAACCATAAAAGGCTAAACTGCCTCCGATAAGGCTATTAACTAACACTGCTTTTCCTTTCATTGTCAAAGACCTCCCTTTCCACCTATTCAAAATATTTTGTTTATTCTCTCTGCACAGTTTTCTTCCGGTTTAATCTCATATCCAAAATATATTCCAAGAATTTTTTTTATTTTTTATTGTTCCACTTGAAGTGTCCTGGACTATCTTTTCTGTTTTTCCACGCTCCCAACCATAAGCCTTGGGTTTTATGATTGTTGATTTTCGAGCCAGATCCTTCGCTGTACGTATACAAACTTTTTTTCAATTTTAAAATTCACATTTCTATTCGGGAGTTCAACTCCTTTGATACAACTGTCACTTCTTATAAGATTGGCTAGGCCTTCTACACATATTGAATATAAAAGAGGGGATAATGGACATCCTTGTCTTATACCTCTTGTCGCTTGAAAAGGCTTAGTAAGAAAATTATTGACATTAATTGTAACCATAGGATTGCTGTATAAATGTTTTATCCATTGAACTAAACCAGACGGACCGCCCATTGTATTCATCATAGCGTACATATAGCGCCATTCTATACGACCCAAAGCTTTTTCTTGATCAATGCTTATTACAGCCGCTTCTTTATTGTAAAGGTTAACATAATCAACAACATCTCTTAAAATCATCAAGTTTTCTTGAATATTTCTGCCTTGCACTCCACATGTTTGATCTTCATCTATGACAGACGGCATCAATTTGCGCAAACGTTTGGTTAGAACTTTATATATAATTTTATAATCAACATTGAGAAGACTAATAGGTCTCCAATTTTTTTAATCACTTCTTTCTCCTCTATTCTTATATAATAATCTGATAAGAGCCCTGTTCATCGAGTCTGGTAACCTACCCTTCTTCCCAGTGGGCACACGACGTCTTTAAGACGTAAATTATTGAACGTCTTATAAATGTCTTACTTTGGTCGTATACCGGTATGCAAAACAAAACGACGTCTTTTTCTGACGACTAAACGACGTCTTTTTCTGACGACTAAAAGACGTCTTTTAGTCGTCGGCACTGTAAAAATAATTCCTGACACCCTAGCTGCCAGGTAGAGCACCGTAAATTTTAAGGTGGAAGTTTTACAAATTGTGCCGTACATGTAACAGGATTTTTGTATGGATGGACCGCTGCATCTGCTATGGGATGGATCTGCAGATGCTGGAATTAATCAATGTAACTGTTTATTGTACACATTGTTTTTCACTTGACTGCAAGTACACGTAGTCTGGCTCTTTTTTCAACCACTCCTGATCCTCTCCAGTTACTAATGTACAGAACATGTATCTCACTGTCTTTTCGAAACTCTTTTTAGTCATGGTGGCATACAATTATAATCTATATTTCAATAATTATTTTAAATGTTGAATGTACTTTTTACATAAACATAGAAGAGAACATCAAAATCTTACCTTTTGAATCATATAATTAACAGTAAATTATTTTGAAATGGCCTTAAATCACCCATTTTTACATATTTTGTTTACATATTTAAACATATTGCCGCTCCTATTGCACTCTGGGATATATCCAATAATGTAAATGATCTGACCTTACTTTGACATAGCTTTGCGCTCGAATCATTTCCAATGTTTAAATATGTAAAAATGGGTGATTTAAGGCCATTTTAAAATAATTTACTGTTAATTTTATGATTAAAAAGGTAAGATGTTGATGTTCTTTTCTATGTTTATGTCAAAAAGTACATTCAAAATTTAAAATATTTAAATATAGATTATAATTGCATGCCACCATGACTAAAAAGAGTTTCGAAAAGACAGTATATATAAAGGATACATGTTCTATACATTAGTAACTGGAGAGGATCAGGAGTGGTTGAAAAAAGAGCCAGACTACGTGTACGTGTAGGTAAGTGAAAAACATTGTGTACAATAAACAGTTGCATTGATTAATTCCAGTATTTGCAGATCCATCCCATAGCAAATGCAGCGTTCCATCCATACAAAAATCCCGTTAAATGTAGGCCTACGGCACAATTTGTAAAACTTCCACCTTAAAATTTACGGTGCTCTACCAGGGTGCTAGGAATTTTTTTTTACAGTGCCGACGACGAAAAGACGTCTTTTAGTCATCAGAAACAGACGTCGTTTAGTCGTCAGAAAAAGACGTCGTTTTGTTTTTCATATACGACGAAAATACGACATTGATAAGACGTCAATAATTTACGCCTATAAGACGTCTTAAAGACGTCGTGTGCCCACTGGGTTGTGACAATATTCTACCAAATCAACAAAATCATTCTTAATAAGATACCAAAAGGTCAAATAAAATTCACCAGTTAGACCATCCAGTCCTGGGGCTTTGTCTTTCGCCATATCATTGAGCGCTTGATGCATTTCAAATTCTTTTATATCTTTTTCCATATCTTCAATAATGTCTTCTTCAAAATAAAAAGTATTAACTGTACTCTTAGTTGGTATCCGAGTGTTTCTGAAACTAGGACATAATCAATTCTACTCAGTCTTTTAATTACTTTGTGTTAAAATGTGTATCCTGGTTTATTATCTATATATCTCCATGTATCAATGAGTTCATTAAGGCACACTAATTGCATGAGTCATATACTGTGATTGGATAACGATATGTAACTGTTGGTGAGTTTTGACGATTTATTTATTTGTTGTATTATTATTATTATTTGTTTGACAACGGCGACTTCTTGGCATAATAATAATAATAATAATAATAATAATAATAATAATAATAATAATAATAATAATAATAATAATAATAATAATAATAATAATAATAATAATAATAATAATAATAATAATAATAATAATAATAATAATAATAATAATAATAATAATAATAATAATAATAATAATAATAATAATAATAATAATAATAATAATAATAAGGTGATCCATTGGGATCTGTGTAAGAAGTACGGTGTCAAGGTGCAATCGAAGTGGTACGACCATGTGCCGGAAAAGGTTGAAGAAACGGATCATGTCAAGATTCTCTGGGACTTCAACATCCAGACAGATCATGTTATAGAACATAGACGGCCGGATGTTGTTGTCTTGGATAAGCATGAAAAGATGTGTCATCTTATTGATATAGCTGTGCAGGGTGATAGTAGAGTAGCTTCGAAGGATAAGGAGAAGGTACAGAAATATCAGGATTTAGCGAGAGAACTCCGCAAGCTGTGGCAAGTCAAGGTCAAGGTTATTCCTGTGGTAGTGGGAGCACTGGGTACAATCCCGAAGGCGTTGGAGAAACATCTCAAGGAGATAGGAACATCTGTTAGAGTAGAATTACTACAGAAGGCGGCACTCTTAGGGACAGCAAGGATTCTGCGAAAGACACTCGAGATCTAAGGCTACGGGACGTAGCTTGACTCGAGGTGTAACCGGCAGAAAGGAAAACAAGATCTTTCTTTTCATGCTGTGCTAATGCGAAATAATAATAATAACTAGACATTTAGGTGTTTGTCCTTTGGACGAACAGAGCTGTTACGTTAATGACGTTGTGTTGTTTAGTTAATGACCTTGACCTTAGATACTTAATGGAGTATGCCATGAACTATTTCAACGGAGACTGATATTGAGGGTGTCTTGTTTTGTCCTGTTTGGACTGGAAAGAAAGGTCAAAGTGGGGTCGTGTTTGTGAATTTAATGTCAGATAAGTTGTAAGGTACAGGAGTCTGCATGAAATGATCTTGACCTTTGTTTTTGCAAGGTGTTTATCCTTCAGACGAACACAAAGCTGTTACGATTCATAATGTGTGGTTTATTTGCATTTCATTCGTGAGGATGTTTGGGTGCAGTCAAAAAAATAATAAGAATTCCTCAGTACTATTTTTGTTCTAACATTTTAAAGAAACTTCATCGCATTGTTTTTGTACCCTAAAATATTGATTTTTATTCAAACTTCCTGTTGAACCGGAAGTAGAGGTCATTATGAGGTCACGATACCACAGCGCACATTCACAGTACCCATCAAGTCTATAACTGCAAAAAGTGTAAGTATCGAGTGTATACTTCTTGAGTTATGATTCAAAATGGATTTGCTAATTAAATATTCATGAGACTGTAAATGGTAACCGGATGACATCACGATGACGAAATTTAGTTTTTCATACTAAGTTTACAATTTGGTGTATAGTTTGACCCAATACAATTGCAACGCTAAGAACAATGGTTATGTCACTTTTAAAACCGGTGACTTGAGGGCGCTATATGAGTTTTATGGTGGACAGGTCTTAATAGATTTGTCAACTACCAAATTAAGAATTGTTGACTGGTAATGCACAGGCTATAGAAGACAGCCACTACAGGGCTGAGTGAGACACAAACAAAATCTGTAAAAAGTACAACTCTTCATTAAATATATAGAAAACTGTTTTAAAGAACTTACAAAATAAATAATAAGTGGGTCTTTCCACACTAATGGGTATACATATGATAACTATTGGAGTGTGACATGGGAGGGTCAAATAAAGGCAACTATTTTGTCCTAATCTATTCCTGAACATTCCTTAGCATTTAATGATTGTGCATAACAAATAATAAGAAAATAATATTGGTACTTAAGAAATTACAGTATCATCTTTAAGACATGATGTTTGTAACATGGACAGACATGTTGTTTGAAAATTGACAGGAAAGTGACAATAGAATGAAATAATTGCTCAAATGCTTTTTCATTTGCATCCCTAACCCCTTTTTACGAAGCCCGGGAAGGGACAGTGGTAAGAAATAAAATTCAATGGAGTAATCCGTGCGCACGGATTAGTAATCCGTTCGTACGGATTAGGAATCCGTTCGCACAGATTAGGAATCCGTTCGCACGGATTAGTAATCCGTTCGCACGGATTAGTAATCCGTTCGCACGGATTAGGAATCCGTTCGCACGGTTTAACAATCCGTTCGCAAGGTTTAGTAATCCGTTCGCACGGATTAGGAATCCGTTCGCACGGATTAGGAATCCGTTCGCACGGATTACGAATCTGTTCGCACGGATTAGGAATCCGTTCGCATGGTTTAACAATCCGTTCGCACGGTTTAGTAATCCGTTCGCACGGATTAGGAATCTGTTCGCACGGATTAGGAATCCGTTCGCACGGATTAGGAATCCGTTCGCACGGTTTAACAATCCGTTCGCACGGTTTAGTAATCCGTTCGCACGGATTAGGAATCCGTTCGCACGGATTAGTAATCCGTTCGCACGGTTTAACAATCCGTGCGCACGGTTTAGCAATCCGCCACACGCATGCGTTACACACGTACGTTAGTTGATTCAAGATGGCGGAGGTCAATGGAAGTAGTTGTTCTGATGATGACCTTATTGGATTACTAATCCGTGCGAACGGATTACTAAACCGAATTCCTAATCCGTGCGAACGGATTACTAATCCGTGCGAACGGATTACTAATCCGTGCGAACGCATTACTAATCCGTGCGCACGGATTACTCCATTGAATTTTTTTTCTTACCACTGTCCCTTCCCGGGCTTCGTACCTTTTGGATTGTTATGAGCCAAAACTAAGACATCTTCTGGGTATTTAATAAATTAGCATGTGAAATATACCCCATATGTAACGTGGACAGACAATTTGTGACAAATGTCTGTCCACGTTACAAACATAACATTTTGAAGATGATCCCCTGTTATTTGTTTAATACTAGGAGGGTTGTCTTGATTTTTTCAGGTAACAATCCTTAGGGGAATAGCATTATAATGGGACAACATGTCGGTGAATAAATCTGTTCTATTAGTACTTTTAGTCAATTTCTAAATAAATTTCTATTCATGTTACAAACATATATATCTTAAAGAAGATACCCTTATAATTGCTTAATCCTCAAGGCACCTGGAATGTACACAGAAAAAGGTTATGAGTAAAAAGTACTTCATTTTATTATCAATGTCCCATGTTCCTAAAATGTCACACTTTTGTACATTAGTGTGGAAAGACCCAAATACATAATTTCGTAAGTTAAGGTTGGTGTTAAAAGATAAGACAAAGTGTATGTCAGAGCTATAAGAAATAGTTTGCATGGGTAGTGAACTCATTGTACAGTTATCCTTCAAATTACATTGTGTTGTGACTTCGTATAAGTTTGTAAGGCCATCTTAACAAGGTAAGGATGTGTTCCTTGTAGAAAGATGCACTATTGTGTTTCTTGTATGTGACTAACAGGTAGTCGTAACAGCTAATTAAAGTTATTGCTTGAAGGTGGGCTTATCGTCACGATAAACAGGACATGGAATCAGAGTTCAACTTCAAGTTCTAGTTTAACCCAGTGACTGAAAATAATACTCACATAATGAGGTCATACTCATATTCGTGTTGCTGCTGCATAAATGAGCCAGTAATTTTTAGTCACTCTGTTCATCTTAAACTAGGATGCCGATTCCATGCCCTGCTTGTAGAAAGTCTGCTCTGATCGTGACGATACTGTCCCTTTAACATCTTTACACCAATTCTGTTTATGGGATTGATGGTCAGTACTATCCCAATGCGTGCATACAAATAAATAGGTACTTTACTACTTAACGTTAATTTGTGCACAAACTGAAGATTTTTTGAGAAAACAAAAATTACAAAATACGGTTTAGTAATTCGAAAATAGCGGAATTCATGCTCAATTCCCTATAACCAATCTTCCCAAGCCTTAACGGTTGATATCTGATCGTCGTAGTGAGTGAATGGTTCAGTTTTCAAAGTCCTTCCAATTGTTTCATTTACGACGGTCACTGCTAGTGGTTGTTCCGCCATATTGCTACTGGTTAAACTAACGATGTGTATATTGCTGCACTTACATGTACGTAAAACAATGGGACTTAACGTTACGAAAATGTCCGGCCCTCTTTACTATTTTCCTTTTTGCTAGAAATGTATGCTATCATATGAAAAGAATGCTCACCGGTGACAGTTCAAATCAGCTTTTCATCCTCGTCGCCAATGTAATTGTAGCCCACTACAGCTACAGCTGGATTAGGTGAAATTGGTGCAAGTAATTAAGTCCCATTGTACAACACACTTCTTTGATTGGTACTGATCATTGATTGGTTTATTTGTTTCTTAGTTGATTGGTGAAACAGAAGGTACATGCAGTTGGTGTAGTTGGAGTTGTTGAAGAAGAAGAAGGTTTAGCTGGAATAATGAAATTAAATAAAAATACTTTGAATATTTAAATAATACATGAAGCCTAAGAAAATGTGAGTTATTTGGGAATAGTAAGCACATGAAAAATGAATTTATCACAAGAAAGTGCCTGCAAAACCCTATTTAAAGTTTTAAATATTGTCAATAGCAAATGCCCAAAACCTACATGTTTGTATAATTATAAGCAAAGCAAAACAACACTACAAGAGGAAACTTTACGTACATGTGGATACACTAAATTGTCTGCAACAAGTGATTAAGAAAATAACACAAAATTTGTGATTTCTACTTACTACGCTGGGGGTATGATGCACTGCATAACATATACTTGACTATGAAGGATCAGTAATTATCATTAGGGAAGATTTGGAAGCTTAAATTTAACGATAGGAATGACTTTAATCAACGGTGGAATTTTCTTTAGCAATTTTGGCCATCAACGGTGTAAATCAATAGCGCCCTCAAGAGGCAAAAACAATAACTATGGAGTCCCTTAGGGGACACGAAACTACTGTCCGTAACATACCGGCCCCGATGACAAATCCTAGTCGTCATCTCCACAAAACCAAGGACAGTAGCGCAATATAGAGAGAAAACACTTCAAAACAAACAAGTTAAACTGGGCAACAACTGTTCAGTGTTCACAAAGTCTCAAGTCGGCGTTGACGCTGACATCATCCTAGGATGTTGGCATTAGCTGGGCTTCCAGAAGACAAATCTTGTGACTTGGTCGATCATACACTCCCTTCTGTGTCTTGACTTGGACGGAACGAACGCATCCATCCTTCCCTGGGTAGGTGGCTGTGATGATACCTAATGGCCACTTACAGCGGGGTGTATTCTCATAGCGCACAAGCACAAGGTCTCCGACTTGCAGATTCCGTTTGGGGTACAGCCACTTCTGACGCTGCTGGAGAGAAGGTAGGTATTCTTTCAGCCAGCGAAGCCAAAATAAGTCGGCTTGGTATTGAACCTGACGCCATCTTCTCTTATAGAGATCCTGTTTGATGAAACGTCCAGGTGGTAGACTCGGACCTTCACGAAGTAGAAGGAGATGGTTTGGCGTAAGTGGTGAGGGATCCCTCGGGTCATTGGAAAGCTTAGTGATTGGGCGTCCATTCACGATGCTCTCTACAATGCACATTAAGGTGGTTAGTCCTCATCATCCATGGTCTGTTGTCGCAGCAGGCTACTCAGTACAGAACGAATAGTCCTGATTTGGCGTTCCCACACACCGCCCATATGGGAAGCGGCAGGCGGATTAAAAAGCCACTGGACTTCACGCTGACGAAGATAGTCCTCAATTCGATGCTGATTCCAGTCCTGAAGTGCTTGACGCAGCTCATGCTGAGCTCCCACAAAGTTAGTTCCATTATCTGAGCGGATCTCAGTAGGGTTTCCACGACGGCTGACGAAGCGCTGGGGGGCGTTTATGAATGAATCGGTTCCAAGGCTGTGGCACACTTCTATGTGGATCGCTCTTGTGGTCAGGCAGGTGAATAGGCATCCATACCTTTTGACTTCACTTCGAGCCCTTTTGACCATAAATGGCCCAAAGAAGTCCACTCCTACTGTGTTGAAGGGAGCTTCTCCAGAGGTGACGCGGTCCTTCGGTAGGTCTGCCGTCCTTTGTGATTCCGGTGGTGACTTTCTCTTCTTACACTCTATGCAGCTACGGAGCACCCGCTTGACTGCCACGCGCCCCTTCACAATCCAAAATCTTTGGCGAAGTTCACCAAGTGTCCTCTCCACACCAGCATGTCCGCACAGAACATGATACTGCCTGACGATGAGATCAGTCACTGGGTGTTTGTTAGGCATAATCCAGGGGTGTTTCGCTTCTACGGGAATGGTAGCATTTTCCAGACGACCACCGACACAAACGAGATCATCACTTGAGATGATGGGGTTCAACTTACGGAAGCGGGAGGTTGTCTGCTGTGTATCCCCAAGGCTAGTCTGCTGGACGTACCTCACGACTGCTTTCTCGGAGACAAGCAGCTCTTTTACCGTTAGGGACTCGTTGACTCTGATAACTTCATCATGACCCTTGGCTACTTTCTGATGCAGCATTGATTTGGTTCGAAGAATCCATCCTACGGCCTTCTTCAACTTGTACCACGATGAGTAGCGAGTGAATAGATCTTCAAGTATGGTACAGGTAGGTCTCTGATTGACAGTTGCATCAACGACATACACTTGGGGCTGTCGCTTGATCTCTGCATCATTACTGAGTTCAAGAGACTTGAGGTCTGGTTGTTTGGGCCAGGCATCCTCCTCCATAAGCAAGAAGGGAGGCCCATTAATCCACTGGTCACAGTTGACAAGTTGCTGAGCAGTCATGCCTCTAGATACATCATCCGCAGGGTTCAAAGCAGAATCCACATGCCTCCATTGAGATGGAGAAGACTGCTCATTGATCATGGTGACTCGGTTGGCAACATATGTCTGGAACTGCTTGTTCTCGTTGCGTAAGTATTGGAGCACGATCATACTGTCTGACCAGAAGACCGACTCAATAAGTGAGAGTTGCATCTCATGCCTGATGATTTGATCCAGCTTCACAGCAACAACCGCAGCAGCAAGCTCCAGTCGCGGAATGGTAGTAGTTCTGAGTGGTGCAAGTTTAGCCTTAGCCATCAAGAATGAACAATGGACCTTACCATCGATGTCCACCAGGCGGAGATAGCTAACTGCACCGTATGCTCTCTCAGATGCATCAGCAAAGTGGTGCAACTGCATCGTTGAAATGGCAATGCCATCTGGCTTTACGCATCTAGGTATACTCATCCGCTCTATTAGGGGTAGATCCTGCAGCCATCGTTGCCACTGTGACGCCATGTCGTGGGTCATCGGGTCGTCCCACCCTGTCTTCAGGCGGCACAGCGTCTGAAACAATATCTTTGCTTTCAACACAAATGGGCAGATGAAACCTAGAGGATCATAAATCGAGCTAGTGACGCTTAATAATCCTCGCGGAGTGAGAGGCTTTTCCTTCACACCCGAGTCAAACCCAAGTGTGTCTGTTTCAGTCTTCCAGAGCACTCCTAACGCTCTCTGGGACGGAAGCATCTCCTGGTCTAAATCCAAAGTTGTAATGGACTTCGCACACTCATGGGCTGGAAGTGACTTCAATACTACACGAGAATTGCTCAGCCACTTTGTGAGTCGAAACCCACCAAGGGCTAGCAACTCACACAGTTGACTAGCCAGACGAATGACCTCAGCTTCAGTAGGGACAGATTTTAAACAGTCATCAACGTAGAAATTCTGGTCTACGGTCTTAACAGTTTCTACATCATACTTGGTGTGGTAGTCAAGAGCGGTGCGCTTTAGCGCAAAGTTAGCACAACTGGGACTCCACACTCCTCCAAATAAGTGTGACGTCATACGATACACGACAGGTTGATTTCCAACTTCATAGTCCTCCCACCACAAGAAGCGAAGGGCGTCTCGGTCTCCTTCATTCACCCGCACCTGATGGAACATGCCCTCGATGTCAGCCATCAACGCGATGTGATCTTGATGGAACCTCAGGAGGACTCCGATAAGTTTATTGGTGAGGTCGGGACCCTGATAGACGTGGTCATTTAGTGAGGTGCCTTGAAAGTGTGCGGCACAGTCAAATACGATTCGCACCTTGTCTGGCTTACTGGGGTTCAGCACAGGGTGATGGGGTAGGTACCACACACATCCATCGCTCCTTTCCAAGTCATCAGCTGGAACTGCCTCAGCATATTCATTCTTCAGGAGGTCTTCAATTCCACTATTATATTTCTCCAGAAGAGTCGAGTCCTTGGAGAGTCGCTTTCTCAACAGTCTCAACCGATGTTCGGCGACTGACTTGTTGTCATGGAGGTGTGGTGGTCTCTCTTTGAAAGGGATATTCATGGAATAGTGAACTCCATCTCTACACAGTGAATTCTCCCAAATTGAAAGAGCTTTCCTTTCACTGACGGGTGTGTTCTCAACGGTGCTTCCCACGTCATCCAGCATCCAAAACTTCTTGACTTGATGGAGTAGGTCAACATCGGTATTGACAAAGTACGATGCGGATAACTTGGGCTTCTTCTGAAGGTCAACTGGACCATTAAGAGTCCAGCCGAGGGCGGTCCTGGTTGCATACGGCTCGCCAACAGCACCAATACGAGCCTCTAAGGGGACCATAACATGCGGTACATCTTGTCCAATTAAAAGATGGACGTCATTGATGTCAACATCAGGTACCGTGATGTCGCGAAGATGTGGCCAACGGTCTAGCTCTTCCCTTGTCACCAGACTACCGAGACCAATGTTTAACTTCGGCCTAGTAAGGACATTGGGCATCACAAACAGGTGTGAGTCGTCATGATCGGCCACCTCTAAACTTACGATGAAGGTGTTGACTTCAACTTCCTTTTGGTCTAGTGTAGTCAACTTCATGGTTTCTCTCTTGGCATGAATACCAAGACGTCGCATCAGGTCTTCTGAACAGAAGCTTTGGGTTGAGCCACTGTCCATCAGAGCATAGGTACTCACAAACTGCTGCTCTCCGTGTGGCCTGATCTTGACAGGAACAATTGGCAGGGCAACCTTACCCCCGCCGGCCCCAGTGACGTTGCATACCACAACTGGGCTATTTGTGGCTGTTGTCTGCGACGGGCTTGAAGCACCATTTGGCGTAGATTGATTGCTTATCGGTGTACAACTGGTGTCACTGCGTGGAAGTGGAAGGTGCAAATACTTGCTATACTTCTTGCCACATCCCTGGACTGTGCATACGAAATGACGAGTACAATCTCTCCCCAAGTGTCCTGGTTTGAAGCAGTTGACGCACAGCTTCTTGCTTTGCACGAAGGCAAGGCGGTCCTTTATACGCATTGCCTTAAATGCGTCACACTGATTGAGATAATGGAGTTGACCACAACACGCGCAAGGTGTAGGTGTCTTTATTGGTGTACCAACACTTGGTTTAACATAAGGGGTCTTTGTTGACGAGGTCTGGATGCCGAAGTTTGCTCGCCCGATGTTTCTCTTTGTATCTTTGGGCTTCCACTCCTTCTTAGTTGTACCTCTCTGGACAATCTTTCCAAAGACTGGGTCACGGACTTCTTCGGCCGCAGTTGTTACAAACTTGGTAACATCATCGATGTTAGGGGGTCGTTTCTTGGTGGTCTTTATTCGATGAACGTCCCTCAGCCATCGAGTCTTAAGATGATATGGAAGCTTCTCGATGATCGACAAGAGGCTACCTCTGTTGTTTAGCTCATTAAGGTACCCCATTGTGTCCAGAGTTTCACGGCAACATCGCAGGTCATCGGCAAGATCTTGCAATGCAGCATTATCAGTGACAATTGGCCTTTCGGTCACCTTATCTATCCAAGACTGTGAAATGGTGTGCTCGTCTCCAAATCTTTCTTTCAGAAGACGAACGGCAAGGGCATATCCTTCTGATGGCCCCTTAACTGTGCAGCACTGCAGAAGTTGTCTCGCCTTCCCCTTACAGTACTGCAAGAGACGAGTAAGTTTGGCACCGTCCCCAATGGTTTCTTGTCCTACGGTGTTTTCAGCTCGGATGAACGACCAGTACTCAGAGGGTTGCCATCAAATGTCATGAGTTCAGCCTTAGGGAGCTGAAGTGCTTCTCCACCAATGACTGCTGGTGTATGCGAGTGTCATTAACCATCTGGTATAAGATATCCATTACATCTGGGTGCTTAGCAGTCGACGGAGAACTATTGGGAATCACTGATGGTGCCCATGACTGGCCGGCAGGAATTGAGGTCTGACGTATAGGTGCACTAAACTGGGGTGTGTCGTTAACCAGAGCAGAATGGCTAGAACCTGGCTTGCGATCCTGAGGGTGCTTCGGTGTATTTTCTTCCGTAGGTTTAGTATTTGGTGTAGGGTGAGTGAAACACACATCTGATCGGCTCGCTGCTTCGGCCTCTGCAAAAGTTTTTTCCACAGCATCTGCTCTGACATATTTTGACCTTTAATTCCATCTCTCGTCGTTTCTGTTCAATCTTCATCTTTTGCTCTTCTAGCTCCATCATGGTTCGTAGTGAGGCTAATTCAATGGCATTATGTTCTTGTAAAGTAAGCGCCTCAGCTTCCAAAGCAGCTTTCTCGGCTTTGGCCCTCAGACGGGCACTTACTCTTGAACTTCCTGAGGATGCACTGGTGCTGATGTAGGAAAGGCTATCTTGTGATAAGCGATTACCCTGTTGGCTTATAGAGTCGCTTTCATCGACATCATCCTCGGGGTCGTTAATCGGAACTTTAAGTTCACCTTGGGCTTGGTTCTCCTTTAACCAATCAGTGACAGAGCTCCGAAATTGTATGGCCTTCCTCTGGGTTTCCTTCCAGTAATCTGCAGAACTTTTCTTCTTTTCTTCATTTACGCGGTGTTCATCATAATTGTTGTGCGTATCAGTGAAATCTGCAAAGGCCTTCTCAAATTCGGTAATTTTTGACTTAATCTTGGAAGCTTCACATTTGTTTTCCATCAGGTTGGATATTGTGTTCATAATCTTTGTCAGTGACGCCTTCCGGATGCCTCTGGTCTTCTTTAGGTCACGTGACTGTTGTGTCAAACTTGGGGTAGGTGAATTTGATTCTGCGGCATCCGTGGTTGCGTCCATGATTATTGTTTTCTATTTCTGATTAAATGAGTTCAGGTCGTACTAAACTAATGTAGCCCACTACAGCTACAGCTGGATTAGGTGAAATTGGTGCAAGTAATTAAGTCCCATTGTACAACACACTTCTTTGATTGGTACTGATCATTGATTGGTTTATTTGTTTCTTAGTTGATTGGTGAAACAGAAGGTACATGCAGTTGGTGTAGTTGGAGTTGTTGAAGAAGAAGAAGGTTTAGCTGGAATAATGAAATTAAATAAAAATACTTTGAATATTTAAATAATACATGAAGCCTAAGAAAATGTGAGTTATTTGGGAATAGTAAGCACATGAAAAATGAATTTATCACAAGAAAGTGCCTGCAAAACCCTATTTAAAGTTTTAAATATTGTCAATAGCAAATGCCCAAAACCTACATGTTTGTATAATTATAAGCAAAGCAAAACAACACTACAAGAGGAAACTTTACGTACATGTGGATACACTAAATTGTCTGCAACAAGTGATTAAGAAAATAACACAAAATTTGTGATTTCTACTTACTACGCTGGGGGTATGATGCACTGCATAACATATACTTGACTATGAAGGATCAGTAATTATCATTAGGGAAGATTTGGAAGCTTAAATTTAACGATAGGAATGACTTTAATCAACGGTGGAATTTTCTTTAGCAATTTTGGCCATCAACGGTGTAAATCAATAGCGCCCTCAAGAGGCAAAAACAATAACTATGGAGTCCCTTAGGGGACACGAAACTACTGTCCGTAACAGTAATGGACTCATTGTAATTATCAAAAAGAAACTGAAATGAATCGGACGCACTCGGATGCTTCACGTCATTTACTTAGTAATGAAATAACTACACAACGTGTGTACACGTTAGAATGGTGCCTAGCTAGAGCGGCATCAGTTAAACATATGTAGGATTTGAAAAACGGGTCCATAACGTGTATTACGCATACGTGTTGTGCACAAAGTAATTGGCCCTGAAGCCTGTTAAGAATGCAATAACTACACAACGTGTGTGGAATACTAGTATAAGGCCTATGTATTATTATTGCGTTCAAAGATCGTAATTAATTGGACTCGCAAACAAGTCCCACGTCATATCTGTTTGTGTATTATGTACAAAGATATATGGAGAATTACTGCCGAATAAGGAAGCGACTTGGTCACATCAACTTTTTCAGTGCATGTGTTTTGTACACAGATACAAAATGCGCTATAAATGATGTCATGATGACGTCACAAGACATTGCAGGCCAAAAGGCACATCTACAATACCCCGCAAATGTATAACTGAAAAAAGTTTGATGATCGGGTGTATACTTCTTGAGCTATGATGATAACAAGATTGCCTAATTAAATATTCACGTGACTATAACTAAGCTAATTAATTAAGAATTTTAGTCTAATGACATTTAGAAACTAAGTCAAGGCATAAGCTTCCATATGGTATATGAGTTGACTCTTTCTGACAATGCTAAGAAGGCCATTTGCCGCGAAGAAAGTGCACGTGTTAATGCAATGGGGTTTTGCCGGAAAGGAAGAATAATGTATAACTAGACATTTAGGTGTTTGTCCTTTGGACGAACAGAGCTGTTACGTTAATGACGTTGTGTTGTTTACAGTTAATGACCTTGACCTTAGATACTTAATGGAGTATGCCATGAACTATTTCAACGGAGACTGATATTGAGGGTGTCTTGTTTTGTCCTGTTTGGACTGGAAGGAAAGGTCAAAGTGGGGTCGTGTTTGTGAATTTAATGTCAGATAAGTTGTAAGGTACAGGAGTCTGCATGAAATGATCTTGACCTTTGTTTTTGCAAGGTGTTTGTCCTTCGGACGAACACAAAGCTGTTACGATTCATAATGTGTGGTTTTGTTTGCATTTCATTCGTGAGGATGTTTGGGTGCAGTCAAAAAATAATAAGAATTCCTCAGTACTATTTTTGTTCTAACATGTTAAAGAAACTTCATCGCATTTTTTTTGCATCCTAAAATATTGATTTTTATTCAAACTTCCTGTTGAACCGGAAGTAGAGGTCATTATGAGGTCACAATACCACAGCGCACATTCACAGTACCCATCAAGTCTATAACTGCAAAAAGTATAAGTATCGAGTGTATACTTCTTGAGTTATGGTTCAAAATGGATTTGCTAATTAAATATTCATGAGACTGTAAATGGAAACCGGATGACGTCACGATGACGAAATTTAGTTTTTCATACTAAGTTTACAATTTGGTGTATAGTTTGACCCAATACAATAAAGTTTAATTTTCGGCCCTTTGCATTGTACACTGTAATTTGCAACGCTAAGAACAATGGTTATGTCACTTTTAAAACCGGTGACTTGAGGGCGCTATATGAGTTTTATGGTGGACAGGTCTTAATAGATTTGTCAACTACCAAATTAAGAATTGTTGACTGGTAATGCACAGGCTATAGAAGACAGCCACTACAGGGCTGAGTGAGACACAAACAAAATCTGTAAAAAGTACAACTCTTCATTAAATATATAGAAAACTGTTTTAAAGAACTTACAAAATAAATAATGGGTATACACTAATGGGTATACATATGATAACTATTGGAGTGTGACATGGGAGGGTCAAATAAAGGTAACTATTTTGTACTAATCTATTCCTGAACATTCCTTAGCATTTAATGATTGTGCATAACAATTAATAAGAAAATAACATTGGTACTTAAGAAATTACAGGATCATCTTTAAGACATGATGTTTGTAACATGGACAGACATGTTGTTTGAAAATTGACAGGAAAGTGACAATAGAATGAAATAATTGCTCAAATGCTTTTTCATTTACATCCCTAACCCCTTTTTACGATGCCCGGGAAGGGACAGTGGTAAGAAATAAAATTCAATGGAGTAATCCGTGCGCACGGATTAGTTATCCGTTCGCACGTATTAGGAATCCGTTCGCACAGATTAGTAATCCGTTCACACGGATTAGTAATCCGTTCGCACGGATTAGGAATCCGTTCGCACGGTTTAACAATCCGTTCGCAAGGTTTAGTAATCCGTTCGCACGGATTAGGAATCCGTTCGCACGGTTTAACAATCCGTTCGCACGGTTTAGTAATCCGTTCGCACGGATTAGGAATCTGTTCGCACGGATTAGGAATCCGTTCGCACGGATTAGGAATCCGTTCGCACGATTTAACAATCCGTTCACACGGTTTAGTAATCCGTTCGCACGGATTAGGAATCCGTTCGCACGGATTAGTAATCCGTTCACACGGTTTAACAATCCGTGCGCACGGTTTAGCAATCCGCCACACGCATACGTTACACACGTACGTTAGTTGATTCAAGATGGCGGAGGTCAATGGAAGTAGTTGTTCTGATGATGACCTTATTGGATTACTAATCCGTGCGAACGGATTACTAAACCGTGCGAACGGATTACTAAACCGTGCGCACGAATTCCTAATCCATGCGAACGGATTACTAATCCGTGCGAACGGATTACTAATGCGTGCGAATGGATTATTAATCAGTGCGAACGGATTACTAATCCGTGCGCACGGATTACTCCATTGAATTTGTTTTCTTACCACTGTCCCTTCCCGGGCTTCGTACCTTTTGGATTGTTATGAGCCAAAACTAAGACATCTTCTGGGTATTTAAGAAATTAGCATGTGAAATATACCCCGTATGTAACGTGGACAGACAATTTGTGACAAATATCTGTCCACGTTACAAACATAATATTTTGAAGATGATCCCCTGTTATTTGTTTAATACCAGGAGGGTTGTCTTGATTTTTTCAGGTAACAATCCTTAGGGAAATAGCATTATAATGGGACAACATGTGGGTGAATAAATCTGTTCTATTAGTACTTTTAGTCAATTTCTAAATAAATGTCTGCGCATGTTACAAACATATTGCAATTACTTAATTACTTAGAAAGTTGTCTTAATTTTTGAAAAGCACAATCCTCAAGGCACTTGGAATGTACACAGAAAAAAGTTAAGAGTAAAAAGTACTTCATTATATTATCAATGTCCCATGTTCCTTAAATGTCACACTTTTGTACATTAGTGTGGAAAGACCCAAATACATAATTTTGTAAGTTAAGGTTGGTGTTAAAAGGAAAGACAAAGTGTATGTCAGAGCAATAAGAAATAGTTTGCGTGGGTAGTGAACTCATTGTACAGTTATCCTTCAAATTACATTGTGTTGTGACTTCGTATAAGTTTGTAAGGCGATCTTAACAAGGTAAGGATGTGTTCCTTGTAGAAAGATGCACTATTGTGTTTCTTGTATGTGACTAACAGGTAGTCGTAACAGCTAATTAAAGTTATTGCTTGAAGGTGGGCTTATCGTCACGATCAACAGGACATGGAATCAGAGTTCAAGTTCTAGTTTAACCCAGTGACTGAAAATAATACTCACATAATAAGGTCATATTCGTGTTGCTGCTGCATAAATGAGCCAGTAATTTTTAGTCACTGTGTTCAGGACGCCGATTCCATGCCCTGTTTGTAGAAAGTCTGCTCTGATCGTGACGATACTGTCCCTTTAACATCTTTACACCAATTCTGTTTATAGGATTGATGGTCAGTACTATCCCAATGCGTGCATACAAATAAATAGGTACTTTACTACTTAACGTTAATTTGTGCACAAACTGAAGGGAAGATTTTTTTTGAGAAAAACAAATTACAAAATACGGTTGAGTAATTCGAAAATAGCGGAATTCATGCTCAATTCCCTATAACCAATCTTCCCAAGCCTTCCCGGTTGATATCTGATCGTCGGAGTGAGTGAATGGTTCAGTTTTCAAAGTCCTTGTTTCAGTTACGACGGTGCTAGTGGTTGTTCCGCCATATTGCTACTGGTTAACCTAACGATGTGTATATTGCTGCACTTACATGTACGTAAAACAATGGGACTTAACGTTACGAAAATGTCCGGCCCTCTTTTACAATTTTTCTTTTTGCTAGAAATGTATGCTATCATATGAAAAGAATACTCACCGCTTTTCATCCTCGTCGCCAATGTAATGGACTCATTATAATTATCAAAATGAAACTGAAAGGAATCGGACGCACTCTGCTTTCATTTCATTTAGGAATGCAATGACTACACAACGTGTGTGTGGCCGTGGACGGACGTACTAGTACATATAAGGGATCTATGTATTATTATTGCGTTCAGACATCGTCGTTTAATTAGACTCGCTTCAGCCCACCGTGATATTTGTGTGTGTACTATGTACAAAGACATATTGAGATTCACTAGCGATTAATGAAGTGACTTAGTCACACAGTGCATGTGTTTTGTACACAGATACAAAATGCGCTATAAATTATGTCATGATGACGTCACAAGACATTGCAGGCCAAAAGGCACATCTACAATACCCCACAAATGTATAACTGAAAAAAGTTTGATGATCGGGTGTATACTTCTTGAGATATGCTGTACACAAGATTGCCTAATTAAATATTCACGTGACTATAACTAAGCTAATTAATTAAGAATTTTAGTCTAATGACATTTAGAAACTAAGTCAAGGCATAAGCTTCCATATGGTATATGAGTTGACTCTTTCTGACAATGCTAAGAAGGCCATTTGCCGCGAAGAAAGTGCACGTGTTAATGCAACGGGGTTTTGCCGGAAAGAAAGAATAATGTATAACTAGACATTTAGGTTTTTGTCCTTTGGACGAACAGAGCTGTTACACGTTAATGACGTTGTGTTGTTTACAGTTAATGACCTTGACCTTAGATACTGGAGTATGCCATGAACTATTTCAAGGGAGACTGATACTGAGGGTGTCTTGTTTTGTCCTGTTTGGACTGGAAGGAAAGGTCAAAGTGGGGTCGTGTTTGTGAATTTAATGTCAGATAAGTTGTTAAGGTACAGGAGTCTGCACGAAATGATCTTGACCTTTGTTTTTGCAAGGTGTTTGTCCTTCGGACGAACACAAAGCTGTTACGATTCATAATGTGTGGTTTATTTGCATTTCATTCGTGAGGATGTTTGGGTGCAGTCCAAAAAATAATAAGAATTCCTCAGTACTATTTTTGTTCTAACATGTTAAAGAAACTTCATCGCATTGTTTTTGTACCCTAAAATATTGATTTTTATTCAAACTTCCTGTTGAACCGGAAGTAGAGGTCATTATGAGGTCACGATACCACAGCGCACATTCACAGTACTCATCAAGTCTATAACTGCAAAAAGTTTAAGTATCGAGTGTATATTTTTTGAGTTATGGTTCAAAATGGATTTGCTACTGAAATATTCATGAGACTGTAAATGGAAACCGGATGACATCACGATGACGAAATTTAGTTTTTCATACTAAGTTTACAATTTGGTGTATAGTTTGACCCAATACAATAAAGTTTAATTTTCGGCCCTTTGCATTGTACACTGTAATTTGCAACGCTAAGAACAATGGTTATGTCACTTTTAAAACCGGTGACTTGAGGGCGCTATATGAGTTTTATGGTGGACAGGTCTTAATAGATTTGTCAACTACCATTATGAGGTCACGATACCACAGCGCACATTCACAGTACCCATCAAGTCTATAACGAGTGTATACTTCTTGAGTTATGGTTCAAAATGGATTTGCTAATTAAATATTCATGAGACTGTAAATGGAAACCGGATGACATCACGATGACGAAATTTAGTTTTTCATACTAAGTTTACAATTTGGTGTATAGTTTGACCCAATACAATTGCAACGCTAAGAACAATGGTTATGTCACTTTTAAAACCGGTGACTTGAGGGCGCTATATGAGTTTTATGGTGGACAGGTCTTAATAGATTTGTCAACTACCAAATTAAGAATTGTTGACTGGTAATGCACAGGCTATAGAAGACAGCCACTACAGGGCTGAGTGAGACACAAACAAAATCTGTAAAAAGTACAACTCTTCATTAAATATATAGAAAACTGTTTTAAAGAACTTACAAAATAAATAATAAGTGGGTCTTTCCACACTAATGGGTATACATATGATAACTATTGGAGTGTGACATGGGAGGGTCAAATAAAGGCAACTATTTTGTCCTAATCTATTCCTGAACATTCCTTAGCATTTAATGATTGTGCATAACAAATAATAAGAAAATAATATTGGTACTTAAGAAATTACAGGATCATCTTTAAGACATGATGTTTGTAACATGGACAGACATGTTGTTTGAAAATTGACAGGAAAGTGACAATAGAATGAAATAATTGCTCAAATGCTTTTTCATTTACATCCCTAACCCCTTTTTACGAAGCCCGGGAAGGGACAGTGGTAAGAAATAAAATTCAATGGAGTAATCCGTGCGCACGGATTAGTAATCCGTTCGCACGGATTAGGAATCCGTTCGCACAGATTAGTAATCCGTTTGCACGGATTAGTAATCCGTTCGCACGGATTAGGAATCCGTTCGCACGGTTTAACAATCCGTTCGCAAGGTTTAGTAATCCGTTCGCACGGATTAGGAATCCGTTCGCACGGATTAGGAATCCGTTCGCACGGTTTAACAATCCGTTCGCATGGATTAGGAATCCGTTCGCACGGATTAGGAATCCGTTCGCACGGTTTAACAATCCGTTCACACGGTTTAGTAATCCGTTCGCACGGATTAGGAATCCGTTCGCACGGATTAGTAATCCGTTCGCACGGTTTAACAATCCGTGCGCACGGTTTAGCAATCCGCCACACGCATGCGTTACACACGTACGTTAGTTGATTCAAGATGGCGGAGGTCAATGGAAGTAGTTGTTCTGATGATGACCTTATTGGATTACTAATCCGTGCGAACGGATTACTAAACCGTGCGAACGGATTACTAAACCGTGCGAACGGATTACTAAACCGTGCGCACGAATTCCTAATCGTATTACGAAGCCCGGGAAGGGACAGTGGTAAGAAATAAAATTCAATGGAGTAATCCGTGCGCACGGATTAGTAATCCGTTCGCACGGATTAGTAATCCGTTCGCACGGATTAGGAATCCGTTCGCACGGTTTAACAATCCGTTCGCAAGGTTTAGTAATCCGTTCGCAAGGATTAGGAATCCATTCGCACGGTTTAGTAATCCGTTCGCACGGATTAGGAATATTTTGAAGATGATCCCTGTTATTTGTTTAATACCAGGAGGGTTGTCTAGATTTTTTCAGGTAACAATCCTTAGGGGAATAGCATTATAAAGGGACATGTGAGTGAATAAATCTGTTCTATTAGTACTTTCAGTCAATTTCTAAATAAATGTCTGTCCATGTTACAAACATATAAGAAGATTCCCTTGTAATTACTTAAAAAGTTGTCTTAATTTTTGAAAAGCACAATCCTCAAGGCACTTGGAATGTACACAGAAAAAAGTTAAGAGTAAAAAGTACTTCATTTTATTATCAATGTCCCATGTTCCTTAAATGTCACACTTTTGTACATTAGTGTGGAAAGACTCAAATACATAATTTCGTAAGTTAAGGTTGGTGTTAAAAGGAAAGACAAAGTGTATGTCAGAGCTATAAGAAATAGTTTGCGTGGGTAGTGAACTCATTGTACAGTTATCCTTCAAATTACATTGTGTTGTGACTTCGTATAAGTTTGTAAGGCGATCTTAACAAGGTAAGGATGTGTTCCTTGTAGAAAGATGCACTATTGTGTTTCTTGTATGTGACTAACAGGTAGTCGTAACAGCTAATTAAAGTTATTGCTTGAAGGTGGGCTTATCGTCACGATCAACAGGACATGGAATCAGAGTTCAACTTCAAGTTTAACCCAGTGACTGAAAATAATACTCACATAATGAGGTCATACTCATATTCGTGTTACTGCTGCATAAATGAGCCAGTAATTTTTAGTCACTGTGTTCATCTTAAACTAGGATGCCGATTCCATGCCCTGTATATAGAAAGTCTGCTCTGATCGTGACGATACTGTCCCTTTAACATATTTACACCAATTCTGTTTATGGGATTGATGGTCAGTACTATCCCAATGCGTGCATACAAATAAATAGGTACTTTACTACTTAACGTTAATTTGTGCACAAACTGAAGATTTTTTTAGAATTTATTTTTTACAAAATACGGTTTAGTAATTCGAAAATAGCGGAATTCATGCTCAATTCCCTATAACCAATCTCCCCAAGCCTTACCGGTTGATATCTGATCGTCGTAGTGAGTGAATGGTTCAGTTTTCAAAGTCCTTGTTTCATTTAAACAAAAAAATAAATAAAATAAATAAAATAAATAAATAAATAAAATAAAAAAAGGGATTTGTGTTTAAATTCTTGTTTGTATTTATATCTGTTTATTCTATGGCGTGTTCATTTTTTGTTAGGCGCTTTTGATCATTTTTAAATGGAAACAGCGAAATAGAAATGTTTAATTTATTATTATTATTATTATTATTATTATTTACGACGGTCACTGCTAGTGGTTGTTCCGCCATATTGCTACTGGTTAAACTAACGATGTGTATATTGCTGCACTTACATGTACGTAAAACAATGGGACTTAACGTTACGAAAATGTCCGGCCCTCTTTACTATTTTCCTTTTTGCTAGAAATGTATGCTATCATATGAAAATAATGCTCACCGGTGACATTTAAAATCAGCTTTTCATCCTCGTCGTCAATGTAATGGACTCATTGTAATTATCAAAAAGAAACTGAAAGGAATCGGACGCACTCTGCTTTCATGTCATTTACTTAGTAATGAAATAACTACACAACGTGTGTACACGTTAGTAATGGTGCCTAGCTAGAGCGGCATCAGTTAAACATATGTAGGATTTGAAAAACGGGTCCATAACGTGTATTACGCATACGTGTTGTGCACAAAGTAATTGGCCCTGAAGCCTGTTAAGAATGCAATAACAACACAACGTGTGTGGAATACTAGTATAAGGCCTATGTATTATTATTGCGTTCAAAGATCGTAATTAATTGGACTCGCAAACAAGTCCCACTTCATATCTGTTTGTGTATTATGTACAAAGATATGGAGAATTACTGCCGAATAAGGAAGCGACTTGGTCACATCAACTTTTTCAGTGCATGTGTTTTGTACACAGATACAAAATGCGCTATAAATGATGTCATGATGACGTCACAAGACATTGCAGGCCAAAAGGCACATCTACAATACCCCACAAATGTATAACTGAAAAAAGTTTGATGATCGGGTGTATACTTCTTGAGCTATGGTGATAACAAGATTGCCTAATTAAATATTCACGTGACTATAACTAAGCTAATTAATTAATAATTTTAGTCTAATGACATTTAGAAACTACGTCAAGGCATATGCTTCCATATGGTATATGATTTGACTCTTTCTCATATTCCTAAGAAGGACTTTTGCCACGCAGACCTCTCACACGTTAAGGCAATAGGGTTTTGGTGGAAAGGAAGAATAAGAAAAAAAATTAAAATCTTGACAGAAACAATAGCTGTTCCGACTATCCGGTCGTAACAGCTAATAAAAAAATTAAAAAATCTTGACAGAAACAATAGCTGTTCCGACTAACAGGTCGTAACAGCTAATAATAATAATAATAATAATAATAATAACTAGACATTTAGTGTTTGTCCTATATGGACGAACACAAGGCTGTTCAGTTGTTGGATTATGATTGTTATGATGCGACCCTCAACCTAAGTTGTAGGCCTAACCCTGATCTTGACACTTATGATACACAAATTCAATCTATTAAGACTCACGATCTCTTCTCTGAGAACAATGGTTATGCACTTTTAAAACCGGTCACTTGAGGGCGCTATACGTGAGTGAATCTATATTTTTTAAGACTTTGGACCTCATATTTGATATCTGACGCACAAACTTCAGAAAAATCTTAATTACATCGTTTTTGTACCCTAAAATATTGATTTTTATTCAGACTACCTGTTGAACCGGAAGTAGGGGTCAATATGGGGTCATTCTTTTGATGAACTATAACACGGATAAAATTCGAGAATATGCCACAATGATTATCAATTTCTGGAATGTGGTTCAGAAGATATGAATTTTTGACGCAATACAGTCTAAAAACTTTCTGGGTCAGAATGACCCAGAAAGGATCGGGTCATACCCAACCCGGAATCACAGCTCAGATTAATGTTGACCTGGATTCTGGGTCTAATGAAATAAGCATGTATTCCATTGTATTAAGAAGCCTTATCCATGGCAAGCAATCAAATAAAACAATGTTATTGTTTTTTATGTAACATTCAGCTGAATCATTACCCTTTAAACTGTTGAATTTCCATAGAAAATTGCCATAAATAAGTACATCTTCTATAAGGAACACATGCTTACCTTGTTAGGATGGCCTAGGAGACAACACATTGTAAACCTTTTAACTGAAACTACACAACGTCAATGTATTAAGACTCACAATCTTTGCTGGGAACAATGGTTATGCCACTTTTAAAACCGGTCACTTGAGGGCGCTATACGCGAGTAAATCTATAATTTTTAAGACTTTGTACCTCATGTTTGATACCTGACGCACAAACTTTACAAAAATCTTAATTACATCGTTGTTGTCCCCTAAAATATTGATTTTTAGTCAGACTTCCTGTTGAACCGGAAGTAGAAGTCAATATGGGTCATTCTTTTGATGAACTATAACATGGATAAAATCCGAGAATATGCCACAAAGATTATCAATTTCTGCCATGTGGTTCAGAAGATATGAATTTTTGATTAATGTTGACCTGGATTCTGGGTCTAATGAAATAAGCATGTATTCCATGTATTAAGAAGCCTTATCCATGGCAAGCAATCAAATAAAACAATGTTATTGTTTTTTATGTAACATTCAGCTGAATCATTACCCTTTAAACTGTTAAATTTCCATAGAAAATTGCCATAAATAAGTACATCTTTTATAAGAACACATGCTTGCCTTGTTAGGATGGGCTAGGAGACAACACATTGTAATTTGAAGGATAACTGTAAAATGAACAGAAACAAACAATAATGAAATGATCTTCCGATTGTTTTATGTATTTATTTCTCTGTAACTGTTGAAAATACATGTTCATAAATAGTCTTTGTAAAGTTATTGTTTAAATGTGGCTTTTAGAGTTCATGTTGTAGATGAACTCAGTGACTGAAAATAATATTCACATGATAAGGTCATATTCGTGTTGCTGCTGCATAAATGAGCCAGTAATTTTCAGTCAATGTGTTTATCTTTAACAAGGACACCGATTCCATGCCCTGTAGAATGTCTGCTCTGATTGTGGTAATACTGTCCCTTTAATATCTTTACACCAACTTGTGTTTATGGGATTGATGGTCAGTACTTGGGTTCAACTATCCTAAATGCTTGCATAAAAATAAATATGAACTTGAATTGGATAATCTGACAAAATGTATAGCAAGGCTGACAAGAGTGGGGGGATGTTTACTATGTTTCCATAGCCCAACGCTCAGTAATATACATTTTACTAGATCACACAACAGATATTATTTTATAATAACTACACGTGTGGGGAATTTTGGGTCTAGTCCAAAAAATTTCCTGTGTACTATGATTGTTCTAACATGTTAAAAAAATACCTTAAATTAGTTAGATGTGTTTTAAGGTACTGAAAACAATTCTCATGAAGGTACAGACTTCTACAGATAGGATAGATCCATATAAATTCATTTGAAACATACATTAACTCCTTTTTGAAGAATCGACTTCAACTCCTGGCCATTGGATCGAAAAGTTATACAGACTCTGACACACCTCGTAGCAGTAGCAAGTGTTCTTTGGTTTCAATCTGGAGTAAAAAGGGTGGAAAACTTTATTTTACAAGTGTGAAGGATTAATACTTGTGTGTAGTTATGATACGATGGGCTGTAGACAATTACATGTACTATTTATACTAATTGAGATACATGTATATATTCAATATATACTGATAGTGTATATAATATTGGTGTAGTCCCCTTTAAGTTTTTCTAGATATTGAAATTCGTAAATTGTTATTCATAATTAAGGTTCTGCTAATACAAACTCAGCTTAGATGGTGATGATACATGCCTAAGAATTGATGGCCAATTAATCAATTATTCAATGTAAAAAGAAACAATAAACATTTTAAGCTTTCTGAAGACATGCTAGGAATTGAGCGACAACACATCGTTTAAAAAATTTGGTGCGAAATAACCAAAAATGCACAGCCCTAAGTAATATTAGTTTTCCACACTAAATCTGCCCATAAAATGCTTTTCTTTTCTCATTTTGTCTTTTTCTGTGTGGGGGGGAGGGCATAGATTCATCAAAAGTTAATGAATAATTGTTTGAGTGCAGAAAAACTGACATGATGTTCATCATCCACACCATTAAGTAGTGTAAACTGTAGATGGTTTACCTACTAGTAACGTTAGTAGTACTGTAACATCCCCCATGTGTGTGTATTTTGTTAATAAAACAGCGAACCGATCATGTCCACATATCATGATGACCCCTCCATCCATTGTACAGAACAATGACAATGGGATGTACACTAGCTAGCATACAGTCAACCCGTACACACATATCCTCAATTTACCCTAAATGACGCACCTAAGGTTATATAATCAACTGGAAGGTAACTTACAAATGAAATTAGCAGTTTGGTGTTTCAGTTTGTTTCAGTGAAGGATTTTCTTGTAAAATGCAGAATTTCAATGCATGATCATACGCGTGGACGTCTTGAGCGCCGTTTTTTGAGACGCACAGAATTGTAGTCATCAGAAAATTGATGTTGGTATAATGACTCACCCCCAAACTGTTAAAGTTCACGGGGCACAGAAAATGTACCCAAGAAGAAAAACAGTTGAATCATGTTTCATCTTATTCCAGATGGTTGTAAAATTGTTTTTAATCTTGAAAATAAAAATATTGTTTTCGATTGTTAAAATAAAATGTTATAATTTGGAGAAGCTCTAAAAACTTTTAATCAATATTCTTGAAAGACCAATAAAATGGAAGGTGGTTAAAATGTTTGCCAAAAGTACTTTAAAACTTTGAAATGTGTAAAAATGCTGTTAACATTTTGTCAAATAAAATATTTCTTTTCATAACCATGATATTAATGTTTCATTTTCTCAATAATTTTCCACTACCGTCGAAATAAACACCAACGAATTAAGTAGTCTTCGTTCGCTTCTTCTATAAGGAATGTGTCCATTTTGAGGATCAGTATTTCTTTAAAAAATCATTGCAAATAAAAAGCATTCATATATTTTGGTTTCCACAGACAACAGCTTGTTGACGGCACAGAACAATAAATTCACAGATGTTCGTGAAAAAAAAATGAGGTCATGTAATTCTCTTACTCATTTGTATCTAGTAAAATCAGTGGTTAAACAACTTTTTCCACTTTCACAAGCACTAACTTTCCAGTAAATCATACAATTTCACTATAATTTTTATTTCTGTAACAAGCACGACTTAGATAAGTTTATGCAACCAGTAATACGCCATAGTTTTGTAAGTTTTCCTAGAAATGCCAAGCCAAAAGTAGGTGCGTCATTTCACGAGTGCGGCGAATTACGTACATGGACGATACACATTTACATGGCCAGCACACTAATGACAAAATGTTAACGTTAGTTTTGTATAGTCATTAGCTGTATACTAAAACAAATATACATGTATAATAAATGTGAAAGTGTACATACCTTCAAATGAAAGTCCCGGCGGTAAACAAAGGGTTAAACGGTGATCGTCTTTCACTTCACCGAATAATCCTAACGTTGAGGAAGGAAAAAGTCTGACATGTACGGACAAGTTGTGCATCACCGCGGTCACACCGGGGCAAACCGCTGGTACGTAGGTTACCGAGAGGAAAAATCCAATAACGAAACTACGTTCAGAGATCAAGTCAAGACATAAGCTTCCATATGCTATATGATTTATATACTTATGATGATTGAAAGAAGGACATTTGGTGGTCAGAAAAGTCACATGTTAAGTCAATGGGGTTTGGAGGTAAAGAAAGAATAATAATTTAAAAAAATTAAAAATCTCGACAGAAACAAAGGCTGTTCCGAGTCTCTCGGGAACAGCCAATAAAAATCTCGACAGAAACAAAGGCTGTTCCGAGTCTCTCGGGAACAGCCAATAATAATAAAGATTTGTAGCGCGCACATATCCACCCTGCTGGGCGCTCAAGGCGCGGAAACAAAGAAAAAACATGAATACAAACAATATACAATGATAGCATAGGGAAAAATTATGTACTGAGATACATGTACCTACATGTACAATGCAATTACAAATATACATCATCTTTGAAGAATTGTGACATAAGATGAGTTTTAAGCATCGACTTAAATCTAGTTATACTATGACAAGATTTGAGTTTAGTTGGAAGATGATTGAAGAGTCTCGGAGCCGCGACAGAAAAAGACCTATCACCCCAGTTCCGTTTTGAAGTTGGTTCCTTTAGGAGTGACATGTTGCTGGAGCGCAAATTGCGTGATGGAGTGTAGACTTTAAGCAGTTCAGAAATATAAATTGGAGCAATGTTATTAAAAGATTTGTGAACAATTAGCATAAGTTTAAAAACAATTCTCTGTGAAACAGGAAGCCAGTGCAGTTCTTTCAAGATTGGCGTGATATGGCATGACAAAGTCACAACACGAGCTGCTGTGTTTTGTATGTGCTGAAGACGAGATATTTGATTCTGCGGGAGACCGTAGAGGAGAGCATTCCCGTTATCGAGCCGTGATGTGACAAACGCATGTATAATTTGTTCAGCAGCACTTTTATTCAAGTATTTCCTTATTCGGCTAATATTTCTGATATGAAATGATGATATGCGAACAATGTTGGAGATATGAGGTTTTAAAGTCATTGCCGATTCAAATATAACACCCAAATTACGTGCTTGTGATGAGGGGGTTATCTGCGAGTCACCAATTGTAATAAATGGAAAAGAAACTTTAGACAACTGCTGACGTGATCCAAATAGAACAAATTCTGTTTTTTCGTCGTTCAATTTCAGGAAGTTTTGTCTCATCCAACTTCGAATCTCTTGAATACATTTCTCCAGTGTTGTAATGCAGGAATCGGCAGGTTCTTGAGAAGATTTAAAACTAATGTAAAGCTGCGTGTCATCAGCGTAGACATAGTAATTTAAATTATACTTCAAAATGATATCACAAACTGGAAACGTATAAACAGTAAACCACTGTGGGCCGAGCATGGAGCCTTGGGGTACAGAATAGTCAAGAATAACAGGCTCGGAGATAGCGTTACCAATACAAACATGTTGGGGCCTATTTAAAAGGTAGGACCTACACCAATCCAGGGCTGTGTCATGTATTCCAAGATGATATTGAAGGCGGGAGAGAAGGATTTTGTGATCGACCGTGTCAAAAGGTACACACCGCCCTAAAAGTGCAAAAAATGGGATTGATAGAATGATAGATAATCAATTTTGGAAGGTTTTCTTCAAAAAACAAAATCCGAGTATTGTGTAATTACCGAGAAATGTCCAAAAAACAACAATAAGGTCAAAGGTCACGTATACGCATTTCCAGTAGTCTACACAACCGTGAAACCTGTACGGCAATTGCAGATTGTATTTAGACTGGTACCTCTGCATTGCACACCGTTGTGATTGTAACAAGAGGAACAAGGTTCCAGTCTGTACATTTTGTATCCGTTGTAAACACACGAACGATCACAGAATTCCTGGATTCGATTGCAACCAGATGCACGTCGACGTCCAAGATCATCAAAAAAAATTGGAAAATGCCTAGTAGGCTTGATAGACCTTGGATCAACCATGGAAAAAGGCATAGACTGAACAAACCGGTGCTTAGCAGCATCTTTCTGGACATACTGGATTCTGGGTGAGCATCTCAATCATGATCAATAGTTTGCATTGCTATTGGTAGACAGTACATGATGAACACAATCAGGACAATGTCCCCTGGCAATTATGTGAAATTGCCCTAACCCCTGATTACATAATATACATATTTGACAGGAAAAAATGTTGAAAAGGAAGCTTCAATTTTGGTTTAGATTCTCATATTCTCAAAATATTATCAAACATTTTTATTTGGTCGGGACACAGGCCTTATGACCAAATTAATTTGTCCGAAGTGCATTTATCTTAGAGAGAGAGAGAAAAAAATGATTATGTAAAAAATACAAGAAGTTACCAGATATAACTTTGTGAAACACGAGGGGGAGCACCTATTGTTAATAAATGTTCACAGGTTAGTTTTTATTTTTCGTGAGATCTAATGTTAACGTGTTACAGGGTTTAAGTTAATGTTCATTATCAAATACCAATGATGAACGTTTCATTTAGTTTTAATAGTTGTTTATTACAACAAAATTAAGGTTTAGTATAATTTGTTATTATTTTTTGCTACATGTATAGCAGTGCATTTCAGTCCAAGAGAAGGGGTCTATCTGATAACCACCTTTCCATTCCATATCAGTTAAAGACCACACAAAATGGTCAGTATTTTCAACACTATTTTAAAAAGTAGGAATATCCAAAACTAAGACTTCCATTATTTTTCTTTAACCCTTCAAAAACCTATTTTAAAACGTACTTCGTCACTACCGTGAACGGCAGGAAATGAAACAAAAGCCGTCGGGACACTTTCACTGAGCCTATTTTGATGACGTACTTTTACAGGAGGGCGAACGCTACAACTGTTTACTGCGGTACGTTTTGTATATAAAGCATATTGTAAAATTTGAGGCTTTGCATGGTGGAGATAGATGTTATTGAGTTCTTTTGGGTACACCATGTAATGATCTCTTTTTGGGAAAAAAAAGTGATGGCTCTTTGAAGAGCCGGTTGGTTTGTTCTCAACGTTTCGACTAGTCTGCTCTACTCTTCTGAGAGCCATCACTTTTTCCAAAAAGAGATCATTACATGGTGTACCCGAAAGAACTCAATAAAATAAAGCATATTGCATCGCGTACAGCTTCAAAAATAAGTTTACCAACTACGACTTTTGACATCTCTGTGTCCGAATTGTTTTAGTTTTGTGCCGATAAAAAACAAATCTGTTGGTGAACTTTCAATGTTGTCACATCAAACAAGACTAAAACTAAAATTTTGTTCTAACAAACACTTGAGCTCTACTTTTCCTTTTCCTTCTCAATGAGACTTATCGAACAAATAAAAACATAGTTCCAAAGTTCACAGAGCCTTCAAACTTGACACATACTTAGACCATAATATGTAGTTCTCAATAAAGTTGTGACGTCATGCTGACGTCATCAGATATCGAAATACACTAAAATCAAATTGTAATATATCTCATGAACCACAAAATATATTTACACAATCTTTGCATCATCTTACAGTCCTTGAATTATGTGACATTTCGTACACAGACATGACCCCAATCTGACCTCTCCTTCCGGTCGAAACTGGAAGTTGAAGTGAAAACATATTCTGAAGCACTTTTATAGTGTCCATGATATGGTATTTGAACATGCTTTCGGTGGACGAAATTACTGTTGACATGTGACCTTTTAAAAAAATGTGACTGATGACGTCATCACCTGACAGCGCCCTCTGGCGACAGGTTTAGAAAGAAAAAAAAATTGTATCTGAAAAACCATAGGAAATTTGAATATGTCTTCTGTGAATAAAGTGACTAGTGACTTCTCATCTTTTCAAAAATATGTTTGATGACGTCATCAAAGTCCAGAGCGCTCTCTAGCAGCAGGTTTAAAAAGGAATTATTTTCCAGTCTCAAGTCCGAGTCCGAGTCCCTAGTGTTGAGTCCCAGTCCGAGTCCCGACTCATGTGGGTCGAGTCCGAGTCACGAAGGTCGAGTCCGAGTCCGAGTCATGAGTCACTTAAAAAATCAAACGAAAAAAACCTTATTCATATATCAAGGTTCAAAGTTAAGTTAACAAATATTCGACATATGTGCTAGTACGTCATCCATTTTACTAAACCAAAAATCAACATTATTTCATTTACTTTTCTTATTTTAATTAACTTGAAATTGAAAAGACATGACGTAATATTTTTTCAGTTCTTAGAAGAAAACAAAAGTATAAATTGTTAATGTACATATTGTCCACACAAGATGTCATATTAATGTAGTGAAATCATAGGCCTCGGACAGCCTAATCGTGGAGGTACAGTCCTCATGTTAATGTGGACGAACGCCTTACAAATACTCAAGAAGACAATCAACTTGTAGATTAAGTTCTCCTCAATTTAATGATCCGGAAATGAAGAATCACGATGCTCCATATGATTGAAGGAACACCCTCAGATGTAACAAAAAACAAAACAAAACAAAACCCCCATTGCCTGGAATGAAACACAGGATATACACAATAAGTATTAGTGAATGCATACAGACAACATTGATCCATAACACATGGCCAAACGTATACACATGCATCTCATACCACACAACAACACACGATAAAACTCATAAGTAGCAACTTTCAAACTAAACAGAAAACCCACAATTTCTCTAAGAAAGCGTACACACAAAATAAAGAAATACTCACTGGGGGTTTCCACGAGAATAAATTACTAGATGGCGATATTAGCCCATCATGGCAATGCCAGACTCACGACAAAAATGAGAAATAATGCAAAGTAAAATACTCATCGATGTGCCTCTCATAAAACCGTAATGGCGAGAGATCGAACGACCTTTTCGTATCACCAAAATTACTTTACATCAATTAATCATTATAACTTGTTTTTCCATAAACGGACAAGTTACTACTTTCCCAACAAAAACAAAGAACTATTTTTAATCAAGGGTACAAGATATCAAACAAAAACCGTTCCTCACACGGGTCAGGTCAACTTCTGCCCTGATACAGGGGAATGAGCAATAGACTTGTTTACCAGCCCCCACATTAATAAATAAAATGGAAGCAGAACACTGAATTGTACAAAGATAGTTCATTCAATTTCTCTAGAATGGACAAGCAAACGCCATGAAAATCGAGACCAGTGATTGGGACACTATCGAGCTTTTATTCCCACGATGACGGCTGAAGATTGGGTACATAATTCATTGTAATCGATTTCTGGAAGACACGCTTTGTTTTCATGCGGCCGCGTAAGCTACAATAGAATAGGATGCACGGAATCAGTTTTACAAAACTGTTCGAACTGTTTAAATTAAGTAATAAGACTTAAACACTGTGTTGCAAGAACATTCTTTATTTTGTTAATGTTTTAAAATAGTGAATATTGGGCATTTTGCCGTCGAGTCCGAGTCTGAAGGGTCGAGTCCGAGTCCGAGTCACCAAAAAGTGACTCGAGTCGGACTGGAGTCCAAGTCCGAGTAACGAGTCATACACGTCTGTCACGAGGTAACATCTTGAATATTGCTTTTTCACAAGAAAGTAATAAAAGCACTAAATATTGTTTTATAGGCAACGTGACGCCGACAATAAACCACGTTTATACTTATACCCAAGCACTAATAGCACTCTAAGCTCTACAAACAATGAAAATGAATGTGGTAGATAGCTGGCTTTAGAAATAATGCGAACTGCTTTCTTTTGTAATATTAAAAGTTGATTGTATTGTATTGTCATCCAAAGAGGGTGTTTGTCTTAGCTGTTAATAATATATTTTAGTGGGTCTAATATTTTGATTTGATTTCAAATTTGGTCAATAATTTAAATCATGTTTGGGTATGTGGTAATTCCTTCGGTTATCAAACAGTTTCTGATCTCCTTTTATTTAATAACGTTTGCTTTGGTCGTTTCTTCCACCCCCTCCCTTGGAAGACATCAGAGCGTGTCGTTGAAGTTTGGGGTTTCATTTTATTCATAACGTTTTGTTTTGTTTTGGTGAGTAAAAGCAAAATTTATGTGACATTTATTTCGACGTGCAGTGTGCAGAAAATGGCGGTCAAGGTTGTTTTCCAGCAGCCAAATGAGCCGTGTAATGGCATACAAATATATGTATCCATGGTTGAGGTATCTTATTGTATACCCAACACGTGTTTCGTTACAAAAAAATAAAATAAATAAAATGTGACCTATATAATTATTTAAAAATAACCAAAAAGGTCGAATTTTAGTGTAAAACTGCACTGGCCTGTGGTCACGGTAGGTATACAACTATCGCTTGATAAGTTTTTCAAACCTTTTAGAAACTGGTGTGTTAAAGACTACATCAGTTGTGTTCAAACTGGGCAGCTTAGCCAATATAAACCCAGTATGAACACCATGTAAGATTAAAGATGACACCAATGATGTTAATTTAAACCCCAGTTTTTGAAGGGTAAATGGATGGACCCTGGTTGAGAAAATCTCAAAAACCATAGGAAATTTGAATATGACTTCTGTGAATAAAGTGACTAGTGCTTTTTTATCTTTTCAAATAATATGTTTGATGACGTCTCAAAGTTCAGAACGCCCTAGCGGCAGTTTTAAAAAGGGTTGTTTTCCAATCTTAGATAGGCCTATTGAACCAAAACAGGTACTAACGTTATTTTCTCATGATCATGAGGAAGTTTTATTGTGTCATATATATGACCTTCAAATCACCTGATCTGACCTTTACCTCCAGTCCAAACAGGAAGTTGAAATTCAACACATTCTAACGCAAAACTGATGTCTTTTGAATATGAAAGTGATATTGTTATTATAAAAGGTGATACACCTTTGCAAAAATATGATATTGACATCATCGATGATAATTTGATTGAACTGGAAGTTCACACAAACACCGTGTGTTTGTTCCAACAAAAACTCTAGTTTTAATTTTAATTTTGTTTGTTTGTTTGTTTGTTGTTTTTGGGGGGTACCTTCCAAAAAATGAGGGGGAGGGAGGGTTCTCGGTCAGATATTGTTATTGTTCTTCTGTTACTGCAGTCCCTGTTTGTATTATTATTTTTAAAATTATTATTTATGTTTTCCCCCTTTGAATATTTTTACTCTATACTTAACACTGATTTCTATACTCAATGCAGTGACCGCGCTACCAGTACCGCCCTCTAGTCTTTTATTAGCAAATTCGCACAGGTGGCACTCTACGCGTGAACTTTAACCGTCAAACTGTAACCGTTGTGTACATGATATGGGTACACTGTACATGTCGTCGCTATACATGCATAAACTGCCATGGGAAGGGACTTTGCAAGATTGTGACAATTCTGATTGAACCGGCAATCAACACTTTGAGTTTGTTTTCTATAAACTCAATACCTCTACTTATGTGTTTGGGTACAACCCAAACACCTCTTATTTTGTTCGAGTTTTAGGTGTTTGGGCACAACCCAAACACCTATTGTTTTATTTTAATTGTTTTATTAGGTGTTTGCTACTACAACCCAAACAACTATTGTTTTTATAAGACTAATTGCGGTGACACCATGGTGTCACCGCAATTTTCTTACTTATCCTCCTCACCATGCAAAGCTGCAAGTTTTACCTACCTATTGTTTTTGTTCGAGTTTTATTATTATTATAAAACCCACCATAACTCCCAAATGGAATGGAAATAGAGACTGTCCCGATATGTAGATATCTAAAATCATAAAATATATGCAAACTTAATCAGTTCTTCTTCTTCTTCTTCTTCTTCTTCTTCTTCTTCTTCTTCTTCTGCTTCTGCTTCTTCTTCTTCTTCTTCTTCTTCTTCTTCTTCTTCTTCTTCTTCTTCTTCTTCTTCTTCTTCTTCTTCTTCTTCTTCTTCTTCTTCTTCTTCTTCTTCTTCTTCTTCTTCTTCTTCTTCTTCTTCTTCTTCTTCTTCTTCTTCTTCTTCTTCTTCTTCTTCTTCTTCTTCTTCTTCTTCTTCTTCTTCTTAGGTGTTTGGGCATGGTATTGTTAGGCCCGAAACACCTATTGTTTTTGTACGTTTTTTTTTTTTTTACTTCTTCTTCTCCTTGACGTCTGTCCGCCAAAAAACACATACTTGCAAACTTCACATCAACTTGAAACTTGACATGTACTTACAACTTAACAAGTAGATGAAACACGAGTTGGGAGTGACCCCAGTTTGACCTTACTTCTATGTCCAAACCGGAAGTCAAAGTTTAATATTTAAAAAAAAATCATATTTCAACAACCACAAGAGGTAAATTCACAATTCTTTCACCAATGTACAGATCGTTAATTTTCTAAAAATATTTACAAAAAGGTGACCCAATTTGACCTTTACTTCCTGTCCAAACCGGAAGTCAAAATTTAATATTTAAAAAAATCATATCTCATCAACCACAAGAGGTAAATTCACATTTTATGCACTATTGTATAGATTGTTAATTGTCGAAAAATATTTACACAAAGGTGACCCCAATTTGATCTTACTTCCTGTCCAAACCGGAAGTCAAAGTTTAATGTTTAAAAAAATCATATATCAACAACCACAAGAGGTAAATTCACAATACAGATCGTTAATTGTCAAAAATATTTACAAAAGGTGACCCCTTAATTTGACCTTACTTCCTGTCCAAACCGGAAGTCAAAGTTTAATATTTTAAAATCATATCTCAACAACCACAAGAGGTAAATTGAAATTTTTGCACCATTGTATAGATTGTTAATTGTCAAAAATATTTACACAAAGGTGACCCCAATTTGACCTTACTTCCTGTCCAAACCGGAAGTCAAAATTTAATATTTAAAAAATCATATCTCAACAACCACAAGAGTTAAATTCACAATTTGTGTACCATTGTACAGACCGTTAATTGTAAAAAAATATTTACAAAAAGATGACCACAATTTGACCTTACTTCCTGTCTAAACCGGAAGTCAAAGTTTAATATTTAAAAAAATCATATTTCAACAACCACAACAGGTAACTTCACAATTTTTGTACCATTGTACTGATCGTTAATGGTCAAAAAATATTTACAAAAAGGTGACCCCAATTTGACCTTTACATCTCCCGAACACCTAGAATTTGTGTGAAGACAAACTCGAATCTCTAGTTTTTTACTTCTTCTTCTTCTTCTTCTTCTCCCCAATAACTGTCCGGTAATAAACACATACTTGCAAACTTCACATGAACTTGAAACTTGGCATGTACTTAGAACTTAACAAGTAGATGAAACACGAGTTGTGAGTGACCCCACTTGACTTTACTTCCTGTCCAAACCGGAAGTCGTCAAAGTTTAATATTGAACAAAATTATATCTCAACAACCACAAGAGGTAAATTCACAATTTTTCTACCATTGTACAGGTCGTTAATTGTCAAAAATATTTACAAAAAGGTGAACCCAATTTGACCTTACTTCCTGTCCAAACCGGAAGTCAAAGTTTAATATTTAAAAAAATCATATCTCAACAACCACAAGAGGTAAATTCACAATTTTTGTACCATTGTACAGATCGTTAATTGTCAAAACAATTTTACACAAAGTTGACCCCAATTTGACCTTTACTTCCTGTCTAAACCGGAAGTCAAAGTTTAATATTTAAAACAAAATCTTCCACAAGAGGTAAATTCACAATATTTGCACCATTGTACAGATCGTTATTTGTCAAAACAATTTTACACAAAGGTGACCCAATTATCTCTAGTTTTACTTCTTCTTCTTATTAGGTGTTCGGGCATGTGCCCGAAACACATATTGTTTTTGTTCGGTTTTTATTACTTCTTCTTCTACTTCTCCCCGATAACTGTCCGGTAACAAACACATACTTGCAAACTTCACATGAACTTGAAACTTGGCATGTACTTAGAACTTAACAAGTAGATGAAACACGAGTTGTGGTGACCCTAATTTGACCTTACTTTCCTGTCCAAACCGGAAGTCGTCAAAGTTTAATATTGAACAAAATTATATCTCAACAACCACAAGAGGTAAATTCACAATTTTTGTACCATTGTACAGACTCGTTAATTGTCAAAAATATTTACAAAAGGTGACCCCAAATTTGACCTCACTTCCTGTCCAAACCGGAAGTCAAAGTTTAATATTTAAAATATCATATCTCAACAACCACAAGAGTTAAATTCACAATTTTTGTACCATTGTACAGATCGTGAATTGTCAAAAAATATTTACAAAAAAGTGACCCAATTTGACCTTACTTCCTGTCCAAACCGGAAGTCGTCAAAGTTTAATATTGAACAAAATTATATCTCAACAACCACAAGAGGTAAATTCACAATTTTTGTACCATTGTACAGATCGTTAATTGTCAAAAAAATATTTACAAAAAGGTGACCCCAATTTGACCTCACTTCCTGTCCAAACCGGAAGTCAAAGTTTAATATTTAAGAAAAATCATATCTCAACAACCACAAGAGTTAAATTCACAATTTTTGTACCATTGTACAGATCGTGAATTGTCAAAAAATATTTACAAAAAAGTGACCCAATTTGACCTTACTTCCTGTCCAAACCGGAAGTCAAATTTTAATATTTAAAACAATCATATCTCAACAACCACAAAAGGTAAATTCACAATTTTTGTACCATTGTACAGATCGTTAAATGTCAAAAAATTATTTACAAAAAGGTGACCCCAATTTGACCTTACTTCCTGTCCAAACCGGAAGTCAAAGTTTAATATTTAAAAATATCATATCACAACAATCACAAGAGGTAAATTCACAATATTTCCACTATTGTACAGATCGTTACTTGTCAAAAAAATTTTTAAAGGTGACCCCAATTTGACCTTTACTTCCCGTCCAAACCGGAAGTCAAAGTTTAATATTTAAAAAATCATATCTCAACAACCACAAGAGGTAAATTGACATTTTGCACCATTGTATAGATTGTTAATTGTCGAAAAATATTTAAACAAAGGTGACCCTAATTTGACCTTTACTGCTTGTCTAAACCGGAAGTCAAAGTTTAATTTTTTATAAAATCATATCTCACCAACCACAATAATTAAATTCAGTTTTGCACCATTGTACAGATTGTTGTCAAAAATATTTACAAAACATGACCCCAATTTTACCTTTACTTCCTGTCCAAACCGGAAGTCAAAGTTTAATATTAACAAAAATCATCCACAAGAGGTAAATTCCCAATCTTTGCACCATTGTACAGATCGTTAATTGTCAAAAAATATTTAAACAAAGTTGACCCCAATTTGACCTTTACGCGTCCCGAACACCTAGTGTTTGTCAATACAAACACCAATCTCTATTTTTATTTTTATTTTTTTACTTCTTCTTCTTCTCCCAATGACTGTCCGGTAACAAACACATACTTGCAAACTTCTCATGAACGTGAAACTTGGCATGTACTTAGAACGTAACAAGTAGATGAAACACGAGTGAGAGACAATTTGACCTTACTTCCTGTCCAAACCGGAAGTCAAAGTTTAATATTAAAAAATCATATCTCAACAACCACAAGAGGTAACTTCACAATTTTGCACCATTGTACAGATCGTTAATGGTAGAAAATTATTTACAAAAAGGTGACTTAATTTGACCTTACTTCCTGTCCAAACCGGAAGTCAAAGTTTAATATTTAAAAAATCATATTTCAACAACCACAAGAGGTAAATTCACAATTTTGTACCATTGTACAGGTCGTTAATTGTCAAAAAATATTTACAAAAAGGTGACCCCAATTTGACCTTACTTCCTGTCCAAACCGGAAGTCAAAATTTAATATTAAACAAAATCATATCTCAACAACCACAAGAGGTAAATTCACAATTGTTGTACCATTGTACAGACCGTTAATTGTCAAAAAATATTTACAAAAAGATGACCCCAATTTGACCTTACTTCCTGTCCAAACCGGAAGTCAAACTTTAATATTTAAAAAAAAATCATATTTCAACAACCACAAGAGGTAAATTAACATTTTTTGCACCATTGTACAGATTGTTAATTGTCAAAAATATTTACAAAAACATGACCCCAATTTGACCTTTACTTCCTGCCAAACCGGAAGTCAAAGTTTAATATTTAAACAAAATCATATCTCAACAACTACAAGAGGTAAATTAACATTTTTGTACCATTGTACAGGTCGTTAATTGTCAAAAAATATTTACAAAAAGGTGAACCCAATTTGACCTTACTTCCTGTCCAAACCGGAAGTCAAAGTTTAATATTTAAAAAAATCATATCTCAACAACCACAAGAGGTAAATTCACAATTTTTGTACCATTGTACAGGTCGTTAATTGTCAAAAAATATTTACAAAAAGGTGAACCCAATTTGACCTTACTTCCTGTCCAAACCGGAAGTCAAAATTTAATATTTAAACAAATCATATCTCAACAACCACAAGAGGTAAATTCACAATTTTGTACCATTGTACAGATCGTTAATTGTCAAAACAATTTTACAAAGTTGACTTAATTTGACCTTTACTTCCTGTCTAAACCGGAAGTCAAAGTTTAATATTTAAAACAAAATCTTCCACAAGAGGTAAATTCACAATATTTGCACCATTGTAGAGATCGTTATTTGTCAAAACAATGTTACACAAAGGTGACCCAATTATCTCTAGTTTTACTTCTTCTTCTTCTTATTAGGTGTTCGGGCATGGGCCGAAACATATTATATGTTTTGTTCGGTTTTATTACTTCTTCTTCTTCTTCTTCTCCCGATAACTGTCCGGTAACAAACACATACTTGCAAACTTCACATGAACTTGAAACTTGGCATGTACTTAGAACTTAACAAGTAGATGAAACACGAGTTGTGAGTGACCCCAATTTGACCTTACATCCTGTCCAAACCGGAAGTCGTCAAAGTTTAATATTGAACAAAATTATATCTCAACAACCACAAGAGGTAACTTCACAATTTTTGCACCATTGTACAGATCGTTAATGGTAGAAAATTATTTACAAAAAGGTGACCCCAATTTGACCTTACTTCCTGTCCAAACCGGAAGTCAAAGTTTAATATTTAAAAATATCATATCACAACAATCACAAGAGGTAAATTCACAATATTTGCACTATTGTACAGATCGTTACTTGTCAAAAAATATTTTTTTAAAGGTGACCCCAATTTGACCTTTACTTCCCGTCCAAACCGGAAGTCAAAGTTTAATATTTTAAAAAATCATATCTCAACAACCACAAGAGGTAAATTGAAATTTTTGCACCATTGTATAGATTGTTAATTGTCGAAAAATATTTAAACAAAGGTGACCCCAATTTGACCTTTACTGGTTGTCTAAACCGGAAGTCAAAGTTTAATTTTTTATAAAATCATATCTCAACAACTACAAGAATTAAATTCAGTTTTTGGACCATTGTACAGATTGTTGTCAAAAATATTTACAAAAACATGACCCCAATTTTACCTTTACTGTCCTCATCCAGGAAGGTCAAAGTTTAATATTAACAAAAATCATCCACAAGAGGTAAATTCCCAATCTTTGCACCATTGTACAGATCGTTAATTGTCAAAAATATTTAAACAAAGTTGACCCCTAATTTGACCTTTACGCGTCCTGAACACCTAGTGTTTGTCAATACAAACACCAATCTCTATTTTTATTTTCTTATTTTTAGGTGTTCGAACGCGCAGCGCGAACACCTATTGTTTTTGTACTGTTTTTTTTTTTTTTTACTTATTCTCAGTGGCGACTGTCCGGCAACAAAAGGCATCCTTGCAAGCATTTACAGCCTTCAAACTTAACACATGAACAGAACATATCAAGCAGACGAAACCGTTTTATGTGACGTCATGATTACGTCATCAGGTGTCGAATTACGCTAAAAAGAAAAATATTTAAAACGTCTCATATACGTTGCATGAATAAATTAAACGTTGCATGAATAAATTAAAGATCGTTTTGCGCCGCAAGGCGCAATACGAGGCGCTAGTCTGGGCTATGGGCACAACGTACACGCAAACAGCGTCGATATCGATTGTACATGGAGATCCATTGTAACTAAATATCGTGTAGTACACGATATTTGGTTACAATGAACTACATGTACAATCGATATCGCGCTGTTTGCTAATGAACGTAGCCCGAACGTCATTTTTTAGGCTGTAAAATGGATCGCCAACAGTACACGGTCATAAAAAGAGTAAGTATTTTGAAGTTACTTTTTCAGAGGATTTCCTGTATTTATCTTCGTGTTTTTATACAAGAAAAACATTTTTTTTAAGCTGTCCATTCGCCGTCGTTGCATGCATTGTGCCTGTTTAACTACCATGACTAACGTTAGTTAGGCCTACGTGCATTGAACATACTTTTGGACAGTAAACAACTATTAACTAACAAATTAATATGAACAGATGTCACCAAAATGTATTTAGAATATAAATAAGGATAGGAAAATTCAGTTGTTAAAGGTTATGGCAATTATTCAGTAGAAATTTTATACCATATATTTTGTAATTTTGTTTTCTCCAAAATCTTCAGTTTGTGCTAGAATTAAATAAGTAGCCTAGCGATGTTTACTGCACTTTTCCTTAATTTTGTACCCTTCTCAGATACAAATAAACTTACATAGACAATTATTTCACAGGAAAAATGCACAATATTCATGACACAATACATGTACTTGTAGGTCCTGCTCCCGAGGCCTCTCTCAGACATCACTCACATCACAATCACATGAAATTATATGAGTATATGAGACTCTGCAATTTTTAAATACCTTTCTCTTTTTAGAGAGTTTCGTGCGAGAACATTTTCTTTAATTTATTACACATTGTCAAGAATAATTGCGTACAATTTTGAAAACAAACCAATGCCCTTTTCAATTTCAATGGTCCAGCTACTCTAAAATTATACACTATTTTCCCCATTCTGTAAATTAGAACTTCTCTGAATTTTCAAATACTTTATTCTTGGTCCATGTACTTATAAAACCTTCCTATTATTTTTTACAGCATGTGCACTGTGACATATTATTTTTCCTCATTCACATAAATTAGAACTTCTCAGAAATATCAAATACTTTATTCCATGTACTTCCATAAAACTTAACTATTATTTTTTACAGCATGTTGACTCCTGATGTATCATGGCTCAGACTGAGTTCCAGCCAACACGGCGTTAATACCACATCCAGATGCAGTATCGTAACTGTTCAAGTCATCAACAATCTTGGTATGGTTTAACGTCTTATGTTAACAGAATCGTTTGAGAAGGGTCTTCATCAATGATGAACATTTCATTTAGTTTTAATGGTTGTTTTATTACCGTTAGTATAATTTGTTATTATTTTTGCTATAGCAGTACTGGCATTTCAGTCCAAGAAAGGGGTGTATCTGATAACCACCTTTCCAATCCATGTCAGTTAAACAACATTTATTTAAATCTAAGCCCTTACTCCTATTTTCAATCTTAAATCTTTTTTTTAGAAAGGACAGAAACATCTTGCAACCTTCAGCTTATGCAGAATTGATGCTGGGTGTGATTTTCGACATAATGAAGCACCAGTCGTCAGTCAATGGAATTGGTAATTTGGGCCCCCTTATACTTTTATTGCTTGTTTGCCCCTCCCCTTCCCTAGTTCTTGGATTCTATAGTGCTACAATGATAGACAAACTAATTTTTTAAAAAAAACCAAATGTGTTGGTTCATCAACAGTGGCAGTACATGCCATCACCAAGAACTTGGGGGAGGGGGCGACATTTTATTCTAAAATTACCGATTCCAATGACAACCCCTGAATATCACCCATTCTGAACTGTCGCTAAATCGTACATACAGAGCGTACATTTATTATAAATGCAGGTTGATTCTGTTTTCTTATCAACAAAGGATCATGATTGGGTTCATTACACTGAAGTCATTTCACTTGTTACATGTGTAAGACCATGTACACTCATTTCTAGATTGTTTACAATTAGGTTAAACAGGTCAACAAAGTGGTTTCAATTGTGGGGGAGGAGGTGTGTAACCACAAAAAGTCAAGTCATGAAACCCAACAGACAGTTAAAATAAATATGTATTTCATTGCTTTATTAGCAATTTACAAGCACCCATACAACTCTTTGATTATTTCAATGTCTAACAATTTATGTACAAAATGGCATCTGATCTTTAGGTTGTAATTCTGTAGTATGGATGCAGCTACAGACATTTTGCCAATCATAGTTCCTTGAAAATGTAGACATCAATGTAGAATTGTTTTCAAATTTTATACATTATTTTTTAATTATTTGCAGTATAGGTGAAAACAAAGACAGTTTATAAGCATGTCACAATAAGGAGATGTGATTACAGTGTCACTATCATTGTCAATTTATCATTATATTTTGTTATAAACTTAACCTGAAAGTGAAGTATTATTATAAATAAAGATTAAATTTATTTTTGTGCAAGACTTAATACCAAAGAGATAAATACTAATCGTTGGCTTCATTTAAATCTAAAATTGAAAGGTTTTCCATAAACAAAGTGAAAAGGGCAACCAATTATCAGATTTGATCCAGTGGATATAATTACATTTAATTTTGTTTGAATTGGGAATTATTTACTTTATGAGCAACTCTTCTGCGGGGGGCGGAAGATGGAAAACACAGATGCAAGCTTTCTTCCAACTTTATCATGTAGTAGTTATCAGCTTGTTTTCTAATGAAAGGCTAATTAGCTGAAGGAAGAAGGGAAATATTTATATGGTCTTCCATGCTTCCAGTGTCTTCAGTAACCTCCAACTCTCCCAAACAATTTAACCCACATGTACACTTCCTGATCTTTGAATTTGTAGCCAAGTTTAATCCAGTTACTGTACATGTAGTCCCCTTCTACCCTAAATCAACTTTGTGACTTTATTCCCATAATAACGCTGAATAGGTTGATCTGGCTACCTACAACCCTGGCAAACTGTTTTCATATGAGTGATTTTTAATGTTGATTTATCATCTGCGCATGGTTTTTGAAAAGCATGTTGGGCTAGTGTCAATATTTAAAATAAAAAACATTGTGTTCCAAGTCACACTTAATTTCTAATTTATTGCTTAAATCTCACAACTTTTCCAGGTCCAACAAAGTGGTTTTCAATTGATTGTGGGGAGGAAGTGTGTAACCACAAAAGTGAAGTCGCGAAACCCAACAGACAGTTAAAATAAATATGTATTTCATTGCTTTATTAGCAATTACAAGCACCCATACAACTCTTTGATTATTTCAATGTCTAACAATTTATGTACAAAATGGCATCTGATCTTTAGGATTGTAATTCTGTAGTATGGATGCAGCTACAGACATTTTGCCAATCATGTACAACCTTGAAATGTAAACATCAATGTAGAATTTGTTTTCCAATTTTATTAATTATTTTCAGTATAGGTGAAAACAAAGACAGTTTAATGTCACAATAAGGAGATCATGATTACAGTGTCACTATCATTGTCAATTCAATTTATCATTATATTTTTGTTATAAACTTAACCTGAAAGTGAAGTATATTATAAATATAGATGAAATTTATTTTTGTACAAGACTTAATACCAAGAGATAAATACCAATGTTGGCTTCATTTAAATCTAAAATTGAAAGGTTTTCCTTATACAAACTGAAAGGGCAACCAATTATCAGAATTTGATCCAGTGGATATAATTACATTTAATTTTTTTAATTGGGGAATTATTTACTTTATGACAACTCTTCTGCGGGGGCAGTGGAAGATGGAAAGCACGGATGTAAGCTTTCTTCCAACTTTATCATGTAGTAGTTATAAGCATTTTGTTTTCTAATGAAAGGCTGGTTAGCTGAAGGAAAGGAAAGAAAGGGAAATATTTATATGGTCTGTACTTCCAGTGTCTTCAGTAACTCAACTCTCTAACAATTTAACCCACAGTTCCTGCTCTTTGAATTTGCAATAAGTTTAATCCAGTTACTATACATATGGTCCCCTTCTATCCTAAATCAACTTTGTGACTTTATGCCTGTAATAACGTTGAATAGGTTGATCTGGCTACCTACAACCCTGGCAAACTATTTTCATTATGAGTGATTTTAATGTTGATTTATCATCTAGCATGGTTTGGAAGAAAAGCATGTGTTGGGCTAGTGTCAATATTTAAAATAAAAACATTGTGTTCCAAGTCACACTTGTTTATTTCTAATTTATTGCTTAAATCTCACAACTTTTCCAAGTTCAACAGCCAATATCTCAAAGAACTAAATGACCTATTAGAAAACATGAAACATAATTGAATTCCTTACATTAATAGCTTGTAATTCTTGTGAAATGAGTTACAATAAATGCTTTAACAATTGGTCCAATTAGTGGCACAAGAAGTAACGATTTTACAAATTTTAAAAGGTGATATCCTCATAGCTTCAATTTGATGTATAAGTTGACAAATTTGTTATTTTTCATAATCATGAGGAGGTCATATGGGCGATCAAACCACCTAATCTGACTTTACTTCCTGTCCAAACAGGAAGTTAAATTCAACACATTCTAATGCAAAATTGATATGTCTTATGAACATGAAATTGATATTGTTATAAAAGATGATAAACCCTTGCACAATATGATATTGACATCATCTCGTTGATAATTTGATTGAACCGGAAGTTGATTCGAACACCATGTGTTTGTTCTAACAAACACCTAGTTCTACTTCTTCTTCTTCTCCCCAATGACTGTCGGTAACAAACACATACTTGCAAACTTCTCATGAACGTGACACTTGGCATGTACTTAGGGCATATTGAAGTAGATGAAACACGATGTTGAGAGTGACGACCCCAATTTGACCTTACTTCCTGTCCAAACCGGAAGTCAAAGTTTGCTATTCTTCAAAAATGTATCTCAACAACCTGAAGAGGTAACTTCTACAATTTTTGCACCATTGTACCAGATCGTTAATGGTGAGAAAATTATTTACAAAAAGTGACCCCATTTAATTTGACTTACTACCTGTCCAAACCGGAAGTCAAAGTTTAATATTCCCAAAAAAATCATATTTCAACAACCACAAGAGGTAAATTCACAATTTTTGGCACCATTGTACAGGTCGTTAATTGTCACAAAATATTTACAAAAGGTGACTGGTGAATTTGACCCGGCCTTTACTACCTGTCCAAACCTGGAAGTCAAAATTTAATATTTAAAAAAATCATATCTCTCAACAACCACAAAGAGGTAAATTCACAATTGTTGTACCATTGTACAGACGGTTTAATTGATCAAAAATATTTACAAAAGATGACCCCAATTTGACCCTTACTTCCTGTCCAAACCGAAGTCAAAAGTTTAATATTTAAAAAAATCATATTTCAACAACCACAAGAGGTGGTAAATTCCACAATTTTTTGTACCATTGTACAGGTCGTTAATTGTCAAATATATTTACAAAATATTGACCCCAATTTGACCTTACTTCCTGTCCCAAACCGGAAGTCAAAGTTTAATATTTTAAAAAAATCATATCCTCAACAACCACACAGAGATAAATTCACAATTCTTTCACCTATTGTACAGATCGTTAATTGTCAAAAATATTTACAAAAAGTTGATTTAATTTGACCTTTACTTCCTCGTCTAAAACCGGAAGTCAAAGTTTAATATTTAAAACAAAATCTTCCACAAGAGGTAAATTCACAATCGTTGCACCATTGTACAGATCGTTATTGTCAAAACAATTTTACTACAAAATATTGACCCAATTATCTCTAGTTTACTTCTTCTTCTTCTTATTAGGTGTTCGGGCATGAGCCCAGGCACATAATATTTTTGTTCGGTTTTATTACTTCTTCTTTCTTCTTCTCCCCTTGATAACTGTCCGATAACAAACACATGCTTGCAAACCTTCACATGAACTTGAAATCTTGGCATGTACTTAGAACTTAACCAGAAGTAAGATGAAAACGAGTTGTGAGTGACCCCAATTTGACACTTACATCCTGTCCAAACCGAGTCGTCAAAGTTGTAATATTGAACAAAATTATATCTCAACAACCACAAGAGGTGTAAAATCACAATTTTGTACCATTATTGCAGATCGTTAATTGTCAACAAATATTTACAAAAAAGGTGGATCCCCCAATTTGACTACTTGCACCTGTGTCAAACCGGAAGTCAAAGTTTTAATATTTAAAAATATCGCCTCAACAACCACAGAGTTAAATTCCTGATTTTTTGCACCATTGTACAGATCGTTGAATTGTCAAAAAATATTTACCAAAAAAGTGACCCAATTGGTGACCTTCGCTACTGTCCAAACCGGAAGTCAAAGTTTAATATTTAAAAAATCATATCTCAACAACCACAAAAGGTAAATTCACAATTTTTGTACCTATTGTACAGATCGTTAAATGTCAAAAATATTTACAAAAAGGTGACCTGATTTGACTTTACTTCCTGTGTCCAAACCGGAAGTCAAAGTTTAATATTTAAAAAAATCATGTTTCAACAACCACAAGAGGTAAATTCACAATTTTTGTACTTCCATTGTACAGGTCGTTAATTGTCAAAAAATATTTACAAAAAGGTGACCTCCTAATTGTAACCTTACTTCCTGTCCAAACGGAAGTCAAATTTAATATTTTAAAAAATCATATTTCAACAACCACAAGGAGGCCAAATGTCACAATTTTGTACCATTGTACAGGTCGTTAATTGTCAAAATATTTACAAAATGTTGACCTAATTTGACCTTACGCCTCCGCTCCAAACTGGAAGTCAAAGTTTAATATTTAAAATCTATATCTCAACAACCTTTGAGATAAATTCCACAATTCTTTCACCATAGCACAGATCGTTAATTGTCAAAAATATATTTACAAAAAGTTTGACCCCAATTTGACCTTTACTTCCTGGTTCTAAACCGGAAGTCAAAGTTTAATATTTAAAACAAAATCTTCCACAATATCTTCTGTGGTAAATCATTATTTGCACTCATTCTACAGACTGTTATTTTGTCAAAAACAATTTTACACAAAGGTGACCCAATTATCTCTCAGTTTTACTTCTTCTTCTTTCTTATTAGGTGTTCGGGCAATATTCGAAACACATATTGTTTTGCTCGGTTTTTATTATTTTCTTTCTCCTGATAACTGTCCAGAATAAACACATACTTGCAAACTTACATGAACTTGAAATCTGGTATGTACTTAGAACTTGTATCAAGTAGATGAAAATGAGTTGAGACCCTAATTTGACCCACATCCGTCCAAACTTTGTGTCGTCAAAGTTTAACATTGAACAAAATTATATCTCAACAACCATAAGAGGTAAATTCACAATTTTTGTACCATTGTACAGACTGTTAATTGTCAACAACATTTACAAAAGGTGACCCCACTGACCTTACTCTGTCCAAACCGGAAGTCAAAGTTTAATATTTAAAAAATATCATATCTCAACAACCACAAGAGTTAAATTACAATTTTGCACTAAGTGGGCCTGCTGAGGTCGTGAATGTCAAAACAAATATTTACACAAAAAGGTGACCCAAATTCTGACCCTTACTTCCTGTCCAAACTCGGAAGTCAAAGTTTAATATTCCCAAAAATCATATCTCCAACAACCACAAAAGGTAAATTCTGAATTTTTGTACCATTGTACAGATCGTTAAATGTCAAAAAAATATTTACAAAAAGGTGACCCCAATTTGACCTTACTTTACCTGTCCAAACCGGAAGTCAAAGTTTAATATTTTAAAAATATCATGTCAACAACACAAGAGTTAAATTCACAATTTTTGCACCATTGTACAGATCGTGAATTGTCAAAAATATTACCAAAAGTGACCCAATTGTTACTTCCTGTCAAACCAGAGTCAAAGTTTAATATTAAAAAAAAATCATATCTCAACAACCACAAAAGGTAAATTCACAATTTTATGCCATTGTACAGATCGTTAAATGTCAAAAATATTTACAAAAAGGTATTACAATTGACCTTACTTCCTGTCAGGCTTGAAGGAAGTCAAAAGTTTATGTTAAAAATATCATATCACAACAATCCACAAGAGGTAAATTCACAATATTTGCACTATTGTACAGATCGTTACATTGTCAAAAATATTTTTAAAGAGTGGACCCCAATTTGACCTTTTGTACTTCCCGTCCAAACCGGAAGTCAAAGTTTAATATTAAAACAAAAATCATATCTCAACAACCACAAGAGGTAAATTGACATTTTTGCACCATTGTATAGATTGTTAATTGTCGAAAAATATTTAAACAAAAGGTGACCCCAATTTGACCTTTACTGCTTGTCTAAACCGGAAGTCAAAGTTTAATTTTATATAAAATCATATCTCAACAACCACAAAGATTAAATTCGGTCCAGTTTGCACCTATTGTAATACAGATTGTTGTCAAAAGTATTTACAAAAACATGACCCTACCCCAATTTTACCTTTTTAACTTCCCTGTCCAAACCGGAAGTCAAAGTTTTAATATTAACAAAATCATCCACAAGAGTGAAATTCCCAATCTTTGCACCATTGTATTGCAGATCGTTGGTTGTCAAAAATATTTAAACAAAAGTTGGACCCCAATTAGTGACCTTTGACGCGTCCCGAACACCTAGTGTTTGTCAATACAAACACCAATCTCTATTTTTATTTTTATTTTTTACTTCTTCTTCTCCTAATGACTGTCCCGGTAGCTAAACATTTTTATACTTACAAACTTCTCATGAACGTGAAACTTGGCATGTGCTTAGAACATGTAACAAGTGCGAGATGAAAAACGAGTTGAGTGGACCCCAATTCACTGTTACTTCCTGTCCAAACCAGAAGTCAATTTTAATATTTAAAAAAATCATATTTCAACAACCACAAGAGGTAACTTCTTGCCAATTTTTTACCATTGCTACCAGATCGTTAATGGTAGAAATTATTTACAAAAGAAAATTGACCCCAATTTGACCTTACTTCCTTGTCGGAAGCCGGAAGTCAAAGTTTAATATTTAAACAAATCATATTTCAACAACCACAAGAGGTAAATTCACAATTTTTTGTACCATTGTACAGGTCGTTAATTGTCAAAAATATTTACAAAAAGGTGTTTAATTTGACCTTACTTATATCCAAACCGGAAGTCAAAATTTAATATTAAAAAAAATCATATCTCAACAACCACAAGAGAGTAAATTGGCACAATTGTTGTACCATTGTACAGACCGTTAATTGTCAAAAATATTTACAAAAGATGACCCCAATTTGACCTTACTTCCTGTCCAAACCGGAAGTCAAAGAGTTTAATATTTAAAAATATCATATCACAACAATCACAAGAGTAGGTCTGTACATTTGCACTATTGTACAGATCGTTACTTGTCAAAAATATATTTTTTAAGTATTGACCCCAATTTGACCTTTACTTCCCGTCCAAACCGGAAGTCAAAGTTTAATATTAAAAAATGTATCATCAACAACCACAGAGAGTGTAAATCGACATTTTTTACATTCATTGTAGATTGTTAATTGTCGAAAAAATATTTAAACAAAGGTGACCCCTAATTTGACCTTTTACTGCTTGTCTAAACCGGAAGTCGGTTTAATTTTATATAAAATCATATCTCAACAACCACAAAATTAAATTCAGTTTTTGGACCATTGTACAGATTGTTGTCAAAATATTTTACAAAACATGACCCCTAATTTACCTTTACTTCCTGTCAAACGGAGTCAAAGTTTAATATTAACAAAATCATCCACAAGAGGGTAAATTCCCAATCTTTGCACCATTATTTTAATAGATCACTGTTAATTGTCAAAAAATATTTAAACAAAAGTTGACCCCAATTTGACACTCATTACGCGTCCTGAATAATTTGTGTGTTTGTCAACACAAACACCAATCTCTATTTTATATTTTATTTTTATTTCTTCTTCTCCCAATTGACTGTCCGTAACAACACATACTTGCAAACTTCTCATGAACGTGAAACTTGGCATGTACTTAGAAACGTAACAAGTAGATGAAACACGAGTTGAGAGTGACCCTAATTTGACCTTACTTCCCGTCCAAACCGGAAGTCAGTTTAATATGTTAAAAAATCATATCTCAACAACCACACAGAGGTAACTTCACAATTTTTTGCACCATTGTACAGATCGTTAATGGTAGAAAATTATTTGTTACAAAAATTGACCTTAATTGTGACCTTTACTTCCTGTCAAACCGAGTCAAAGTTTAATATTTAAAAAAAATCATATTTCCAACAACCACAAGAGGTAAATTCACAATTTTTGTACCATTGTACAGGTCGTTAATTGTCAAAATATATATGTGTACAAAAGGTTAATAATTGACTTCTTACTCCTGTCCAAACCGGAAGTCAAAGTTTAATATTTTTAAAAAATCATATTTCAACAACCACAGAGGTAAATTACACAATTTTTGTACCATTGCAGGTCGTTAATTGTCAAAATATTTACAAACAAGTTGACCCTGACAATTTGACCTTTACTTCCAAATCCAAACCGGAAGTCAAAGTTTAATATTTAAAAATCATATTTCAACAACCACAAGAGTAGTAAATTCACATTTTGCACTATTGTATAGATTGTTAATTGTCGAAAAAGAAATATTTACAAAAGATGATGACCCCAATTTGACATTCCTACTTCCTGTCCAAACCCGGAAGTCAAAATTTAATATTTAAAAATCATATTTCAACAACCACAAGAGGTAAATTCACAATTTTTGTGTACCATTGTATTAGGTCGTTAATTGTCAAAATATTTACAAAAATGTTGACCTAATTTGACCTTCATTTCCTGTCCAAACCGGAAAGTCAAAGTTTAATATTAAAAAATCATATCTCAACAACCACAAGAGATAAATTACAATTCTTTTCACCATTGTACAGATCGTTAATTGTCAAAAATATTTACAAAATGTTGACCTAATTAGACCTTTACTTTCCTGTCCAAACCGAAGTCAAATTTTTTAATATCTCAAAAAAAATCATATCTCAACAACCACAAGAGATAAATTCACAATTATTTCACCATTGTACCAGACTTCCTCGTTAAATTGTCAAAAAAATATTTACAAAAAGTTGAACCCAATTTGACCCTTACTTCCTGTGTCCAAACTGGAAGTCAATGTTTAATGTTTTAATACGGAAAAATCATATCTCATCAACCACAAGAGGTAAATTCAACATTTTTGTACTATTGTATAGATTGTTAATTGTCGAAAAGTATTACACAAAGGTGACCCCAATTTGATCTTACTTCCTGTCCAAACCCGGGAAGTTAAAGTTTAATGTTTAAAAAATCATATATCAACAACCACAAGAGGTGGAATCAATACAGATCGTTAATTGTCAAAATATTTACAAAAGCAGACCCCAATTGACCTTTACCTGTCCAAAACCGAAGTCAAGGTTTAACATTAACATTTAAAACATTTAAAATCATATCTCAACAACCACAAGAGGTAAATTCACAATTTTTTTGTACCATTGCAGACCATTAATTGTCAATCAAAGACATTTACAAATAGATGACCCTTAATTTGACTTTACTTCCTGTCCAAACCCGGGAAGTCGTCAAGAGCTTAATATGTTGAAAAATTATATCTCAACAACCTACAAGAGGTAAATTTAACATTTTTGCACCATTGTACAGGATTGTTAATTGTCAAAAATATTTTACAACAACATGACCCCACTTTGACATTTCACTTTCGCCCAAAACCGGAAGTCAAAGTTTACATATTCAAAAATCATCATCTCAACAACTACAAGAGGTAAATTTACATTTTTTGTACCATTGTACAGGTCGTTAGGTCGTTATTGTCCAAAAAATATATTTTAAAAGAGGTGAACCCCAATTTGACCTTACTTCCTGTCCAAACCGGAAGTCAAAGTTTAATATAAAAAAAATCATATCTCAACAACCACAAGAGAGTAAATTCACAATTTTGTTACCATTGTACCAGATCGTTAATTGTCAAAACAATTTACACAAAAGTGTATGACCCCATTCTGACCTTTACTTCCTGTCTAAACCGGAAGTCAAGTTTAATATTTAAACACAAATCTTCACAAGAGGTGGTAAATTCACAATATTTGCACCATTGTACAGATCGTTATTTGTCAAAACAATTTTACACCAAAGGTGGACCCAATTATCTCTTTTTTACTTCTTCTTCTTCTTCTATTAGGTGTTTGGGCATGCATGCCTGAAACATTATATTGTTTTCACCTGGGTTTTTTACTTACTTCTTCTACTTCTCCCCCGATAACTGTCCGGGTTACAAACACATACTTGCAAACTTCACATGAACTTGAAACTTGGGTATGTAGAACTTAGAACAAGTAGATGAAACACGAGTTGTGGTGACCCCAATTTGACCTTACTTCCTGTCCAAACCGGAAGTCAAAGTTTAATATTTAAAAAATCATATCTCAACAACCACAAGAGGTAAATTCACAATTGTTGTACCATTGTACAGACCGTTAATTGTCAAAAAATATTTACAAAAAGATGACCCCAATTTGACCTTTACTTCCTGCCTGTCAAACCAAGTCAAGGTTTAATATTATAAAAATATCATATCTCAACAACCATTAAAGGTAAATTCACAATTTTTGCACCATTATAGATCATTGTCCAAAATATATTTACCAAAAAGGTGACTAAATTTGTGCCTTACTTCCTGTCCATAAACCGGAAGTCAAAGTTTAATATTTAAACAAACTCATGGCTTTCAACAACCACAAGAGGTGTAAATTCACAATTTTGTACCCATTGGTACAGGTCATTTAATTGTCAAAAATATATTACAAAAGGTGACCCCAATTTGACCTGCATTTCCTGTCCAAACCGGAAGAAGTCAAAATTTTAATATTATAAAAAAAATCATATCTCCAACAACCACAAGTGAGGTAGAATTCACAATTGTTGTACTCATTGTACAGACCGTTAATTTCGTCAAAAAATATTTACAAAAAGATGACCCCAATTTGACCTTACTTCCTGTCCAAACCGGAAGTCAAGTTTTAAATATTTAAAAATATCATATCACAACAATCACAAGAGGTAAAATTCACAATATTTTGCACTATTGTACAGGATCATTACTTGTCAAAAAATATTTTTAAAAGGTGACTTAATTTGACCTTTACTTCCGTCCAAAAACCGAAGTCAAAGTGTTAATATTAAAAAAATTGGCATATCTCAACAACCACAAGAGAAATTAATAAATTGATACTTTTGTACCATTATATAGATTGTTAATTGTCGAAAAAATATTTAAACAAAGTTGACCCCAATTTGACCTTTTACTGCTTGTCTAAACCGGAAGTCAAGTTTAATTTTTTATAAAATCATATCTCAACAACCACAAGAATTTAAAATTCAGTTTTTTGGACCATTATTTGCAGGATTTGTTGTCAAAAATATTTACAAAAACATGACCCCAATTTACCTTTACTTCCTGTCCAAACCAGGTCAAAGTTTAATATTAACAAAAAATCATCCACAGAGGTAAATTCCCAATCTTTGCACCCATTGTACAGATCGTTAATTGTCAAAAAATATTTAAACAAAGTTGACCCTAATTTGACCTTTACGCGTTCCCAATACCTAGTGTTTGTCAACACACAACACCAATCTCTATTTTATTTTATTTTTTACTTTCTTCTTCTCCCCAATGACTGTCTCGGTAACAAACACATACTTGCAAACTTCTCATGAGGTGAAAACTTGGCATGTGCCTTATTTTCTAGAACGTAACAAGTAGATGAAACACGAGTTGAGAGACCCCTAATTAGTTGACTCTTCCCTGTCTGTCAAACTGAAGTCAAAGTTTAATATTTAAAATCATGTCTCAACAACCCATGCCAAGAGGGTAACTACAATTTTTTTGCACCATTGTTTCATGATCGTTAATGGTAGAAAATTATTCCTACAGAGTGACCCCAATTGTGACCACTTCCTGTCCAAACCGGAAGTCAAAGTTTAATATTTAAAAAAATCATCTTTCAACAACACAAAGACCAAATTCTACGAATTTTGTACCATTGTACAGGTCGTTAATTGTCAAAAAATATTTACAAAAAGGTGACCCCAATTTGACTTTACTTCCTGTCCAAAACCGGAAGTCAAAGTTTAAATATTTTAAAATCATATTCAAACAACCACAAGAGGTAAATTCACAATTTTGTACCATATTGTGTACAGGGTCGTTTTTGTCAAAATATTTACAAAATGTTGACCAATTTTGACCTTACATTCCGTCCAAACCGAAGGTCAAAGTTTAATATTTAAAAATCATATTTTCAACAACCACAAGAGGTAATATTCACCGATTTCATCTGTCCAGCTAAACTATTGTATAGATTGTTAATTGTCGAAAGTATTTATGCAAAATGATGACCTCTAATTTGACCTTACTTCACTGTCCAAAACCCGGAAGTCAAAATTTAATATTTAAAAAAAATCATATTTCAACAACCCACAAGAGGTAAATTCACAATTTTTGTACCGTGTACAGGTCGTTAATGGTGTCAAAATATTTACAAAATGTTGACCCCAATTGACCTTGCTTCCTGTGTCCAAACCGGAAGTCAAAGTTTAATATTAAAAAATCATATCTCAACAACCACAAGAGATAAATTCACAATTCTTTTCACCATTATTTACAGATCGTTAATTGTCAAAAAATATTTACAAAAATGTTGACCCCAATCAGACCTTTACTTCCTGTCCAAACCGGAAGTCAAATTTTAATATCTAAAAAATCATATCTCAACAACCACAAGAGATAAATTCACAATTAGGTGTATTTCACCATTGGCTGAATCAGTTAATTGTCAAAAAATATTTACAAAAGTTGAACCTAATTGACCTTTACTTCCTGTCCAAACCGGAAGTCAATATTTAACATTTAAAAAAAATCATATCTCATCAACCACAAGAGGTAGAATTCACATTTTTACTATTGTATAGATTGTTAATTGTCGAAAAGTATTTACAAAGTTAGGACTGACCCCAATTTGATCTTACTTTCCTGTCCAAACCGGAGTCAAAGTTTTAATGTTTAAAAAATCATATATCAACAACCACAAGAGGTAAATTCACAATACAGATCGTTAATTGTCAAAAATATTTTACAAAAAGGTGACCCCAATTTGTGCTTTACTTCCTGTCCAAACCGGAAAGTCAAAGTTTAACATTTAAAAAAATCATCTCTCAACAACCACAAGAGGTAATTCACAATTTTGTTACCATTGTACAGACATTAATTGTCAAAGACGTTTTACAAATAGATGGACCTAATTTGACTGCTTACTTCCTGTCCAAACCGGGAAGTCATTAAAGTTTAATATTTGAAAAATTATATCTCTGCAACAACCACAAGAGAGTAAATTAACATTTTTGCACCATTGTACAGACTTACCAGTTAATTTGTCAAAATATTTACAAAACATGGATCCCCAATTTGACATTTACTTCCTGCCAAACCGGAAGTCAAAGTTTAATATTTAAAAAAAAATCATATCTCAACAACTATAAGAGTGTAAATTCTACATTTTTTGTACTCATTGTACCAGGTCGTTAATTGTCAAAAAATATATTTTAAAAAGGTGAACCCAATTGACCTTACTCCTGTCCAAACCGGAGAGTCAAAGTTTAATATAAAAAAAATCATATCTCAACAACCACAAGAGGTAAATTCACAATTTTGTACCATTGTACCAGATCGTTAGTGTCAAAACAATTTTACACAAAGATTGACTAATTTTGAGCCTTTACTTCTGTCTAAAACCGGAAGTCAAAGTTAATATCTTCAAAAACAAATCTTCCACAAAGGGGTAAATTCACAATATTTACCCATTGTACAGATCGTTATGTTGTCAAACAATTTTACATACAAAGGTATTACCCACCATCTATCTAGTTTTACTTCTTCTTCTTCTTATTAGGTGTTCGAACGTGGGTACGTGCCCGAAACACATATTGTTTTGTTCGGTTCGGTTTATTACTTCTTCTTTCTACTTCTCCCCGATCCCCGATACTGTCCGGTTACAACACATACTTGCACAAACTTCACATGAACTTGAAACTTGGCATGTACTTAGAACTTAACAAGTAGATGAAACACGAGTTGTGGTGACCCCAATTTGACCTTCTTCTTCTGTCCAAACCGGAAGTCAAAGTTTAATATTTAAAAAATCACATCTCAACAACCTACAAGAGGTAAATTCACAATTGTTGTACCATTGTACAGACCGTTAATTGTCAAAAAATATTTACAAAAGTATGACCCCACTAATTGACCTTACTTCTGTCCAAACCGGAAGTCAAAGTTTAATATTAAAAATATCATATCTCCAAACAACCACAAAAGGTAAATTCACAATTCTTGCACGCATTATAGATCATTGTCAAAAAATATTTACCAAAAGAGTGACTCCCTAATTTGACTCATTCCTGTCCAAACCGTGAAGTCAAAGTTTAATATTCTAAAAAAATAACTATCATATCTCTCAACAACCACAAGAGGTAAATTTACATTTTGCACCATATTGTATAGATTTGTTAATTGTCGAAAAATATTTAAACAAAGGTGGACCCCTAATTTGACCTTTACTGGCTTGTCTAAACAGGAAGGTCAATGTTTAATTTTTTTTTTAATCATATGTCTCAACAACCACAAGAAGTAAATCTAGTTTTTGCACCATTGTAACAGATTACATCAAAAATATTTACAAAAACTTATGACCCAATCTTACCTTTACTCCTGTCCAAACCGGAAGTCAAATTTTAATATTGGGTAAAAATATCATATCTCCAACAACCACAAAAGGTAAATCACAATTTTTTTCACATTATAGATCATTGTCATCAAAAATACTACTAAAAGACTTAATTTGACCTTACTTCCTGTCCAAACCCGGAAGTCAAAGTTTAGATGTTAAAAAAAAATCATATCTCCAACAACCACAAGAGGTAAATTGACGTTTTTGCACCATTGTATAGATTGTTAATTGTCGAAAAATATTTAAACAAAAGGTGACCCTCAATTTGACCTTTACTGCTTGTCTAAACAGGAAGTCAATGTTTATTTTTTTTTAAATCATATCTCAACTTAACCACAAGAAGTAAATTCAGTTTTTGCACCATTGTACAGATTTGTTGTCAAAATATATTACACAAAAACATGACCCCAATTTTACCCTTTACTTCCTGTCCAAACCCGGAAGTCAAAGCTTTAATAATGTAACAAAAATGTCCACAAGAGGTAAATTCACAATCTTGCACCATCTGCTGCAGTAGATCGTTAATTGTCAAAAATATTTAAACAAAGTTGACCCCAATTTGACCCTTTACGCGTCCTGAACACCTAGAAGTGTTTATCAAATACAAACACCAATCTCTATTTTTTTTTTTTTTTTTAGGGTGTTCGAGCGCACAGCACGAACACCTATTGTTTCGGTACTGTTTTTTTTTTTACTTCTTCTCAGTGGCGATCTGTCCGGTAACAAAAGGCATCCTTGCTAAGCATTTACAGCCTTCAAACTTAACACATGAACAGAACATAACAAGCTGACGGTGAAAACCGTTCGCACGTGATAAGTCATGATTATGTCATCAGGTGTCGAATTACGCTAAATCAAAGTTTTTAAATCAGAATTCAAAAACGTTTTAGTTACGTTGCATGAAAGAATCAAATATCGTTATAGCGCCGCATGGCGCAATTATAAACTACACTCATCTTTGGATTACAATGGAGTTACATGTGCAGTACAATCGATATCGACGCTGTTTGCGGCGTGTGTGGTGCCCATGGCCCCAGACGTAATTTTTTTAGACTCGTTAGAGTATTGACCCCAAAAATAGTCTTCGATTTCCTGAAAAAAGAATGGATCGCCAACACATTCGTAAAGGGGTAGAAAGTATCTTGAAGTTTAGTTTTTAAGAGAATTTCCTGTATTTATCTTCGTGTTTTTATACAAGAAAAAGCCATTTTTAAATGCGTCAGTTGGCTTTTGGCCATATCTGTCGTTGCATTGTGCCTGTTTAACTAACGAGTAACGTTAGTTAAACCGTGAACATACCTCGCCCTCAGTAAACAACTCGCCCTTTTCTAAACAAAAATATGAACAGATGTCACCAAAATGTATTTAGAATATAAATAAGGATAGGAAAATTCAGTTGTTAAGGTTATGCAAATTTTTCAGTAGGAAATGTTATGCCATTATTTTGTAATTTTTGTTTCTCTCCAAAAATCTTCAGTTTGTTGCAACAAATTAAAATAAGTAGCCTAGTGTAGTAGTGATTGTTTACTGCACTTTTCCTTAATTGTTACCCTTCTCCAGATACAAATCAACTTACATAGACAATTATTTCATAGGGAAAATGCACAATATTCATGATACAATAGCACATGCTTGTAGGTCCATGCCCCTCGAGGCCTCTCTCAGACATCTCTGATACAAATCACATGAAACTATAATTATGAGTATATGAGACTCGGCAATTTCTAAAATACCTTTCTCTTTTGATGTCACTTTCGTGCGAGAACATTTCTTTAATTTATTACACATTGTCAAGGATAATTGTGCTGCAATTTTACGAAAAACAAACCAATGCCCTTTTCAATTTCAATTGTCCAGCTACTTTAAAAGTATACACTATTTTTCCCCATTCACATAAATTAGAACTTATCTTAATTTTCAAATACTTTATTCTTTGTCCATGTACTTATAAAACCTTCCACCTTATTATTTTTTAACATGTTCACTGTGACATATAATTATTTTCACATAAATTAGAACTTCTCTGAAATTTCTCTCTGCAATGATAGACCAAAGAATAAAAATAATAAATACAAAAACAAAAAACAAAAATGTGTTGGTTCATGACCAGTGGCAGCATACATGCCATCACCAAGAACTTGGGGGGAGGGGGCAGACATTTTATTCCAAAATTTACCGATTCCAACAACCAACCCTTGAATGTCACCCATTCTGAACTGTCACTAAATCGTACATACAGAGGAATTACATTTTATTATAAATGCAGATTGAGTTCTGTTTCTTCTTGTCAACAAAGGATCATGGTTGGGTTCATTTACACTAAAGAGTGATTTCACTTGTTACATGTGTAAGACCAATGTACACTCTCATTTCTAGATTGGTTACAAGTATAGGTTATAAACAGGTCAACAAAGTGGTTTAAATTGATTGTTTGGGGAGGGAAATGTGTAACTACACAAAGTCAAGTCATGGAAACCCAACAGACAGTCTAAAATAAATATGTATTTCCATTGTTTTATTAGCAATTTACAAGCACCCATACAACTCTTTGATTATTTCAATGTCTGAACAATTTATGTACAAATGGCATCTAATCTTTAGAGTTTATGTGTAAAATTCTGTAAATATATGGATGCAGCTAAAAAGACATTTTGCCAATCATGTAAAAATCAATGTAGAATTTGTTTTCAAATTGTATAAATTTATTTTTTATCTGCAGTATAGGTGAAAACAAAGACAGTTTATAAGCATGTGCAATAAGGAGAGATGCTTGATTACAGTGTCGCTATCATTGTCAATTTATCATTATATTTTGTTATCAACTTAACCTGAAAGGATTAAATTTATTTTATACAAGACTTATATACCAAGAGATAAATACTAATGTTGGCTGTCAAACTATTTTAAATCTAAAATTGAAGGTTTTCCATAAACAAAGTGAAAAGGCAAATCCAATTATATAAGGGGGATTTGATCCAGTGGATATATTCTGTTTTCTTGTCAACAAAGGATCATGGTTGGTTCATTTACACTGAAGTAATTTCACTTGTTACATGTAGTAAGACCATGTACACTCATGGCTTCTAGATTGATTTACAAGTAGGTTAAACAGGGTCAACAAAGTGGTTTCAATTGATTGTGGGGAGGGAAGTGTGTAACCACAAAGTCAAGTCAGTGTGAAACCCAACAGACAGTTATTAAAATAAATATGTATTTTATTGCTTTTATTAGCAATTATAAGCACCCATACAACTCTTTGGATTAGATTCAATGTCTAACAATTTATGTGTACAAAATGGCATCTAATCTTTAGGTTGTAATTCTGTATTATGAGATGCAGCTACAGACAGTTTTGCCTACAATCATTTGTACAACTCTGAAAATGTAAAAATCAATATAGAATTTGTTTTCAAATTCGTATACATTATTTTGTACATTATATTGCAGTATAGAGGGTTGAAAACAAAGACAGGTTTATAAGCATGTCACAATAAGGAGATGCTTGATTACAGTGTCACTTATCATTGTCAATTGATCATTATATTTTTTGTTATAAACTTAACACTGAAAAGTGAAGTATATTATAAATAAAGATTAAGATTAATTTTGTACAAGACTTAATACCAAGAAGATAAATACCAATGTTGGCTTCATTTAAATCTAAAATTGAAAGGTTTTTCCATAAAACAAAGTGAAAGAAGACGACCAATTATCAGATTTGATCCAGTGGATATAATTACATTTAGTTTGTTTTGAATTGGGAATTATTTACTTTGACAAAAACTCTTCTGCGGGGGCAGTGGAAGATGGAAAGCACGGATGCAAGCTTTCTCCAACTTTATCATGTAGTTGTTATAAAGCTTGTTTTTCTATATGAAAGGCTAATTAGCTGAAGGAAAGGAAAGGGGACATGTTATCATGGTCTCATGCTTCCAGTGTCTTCAGTAACTCAAAACTCCCCCAAACAATTTAACCCACACCTTCCTGCTCTTTTGAATTTGCAGCCAAGTTTAATCCAGTTACACTATACATGTAGTCCCCTTCTATCCTAAATCAACTGCTTGGTGACTTTATGCCTATAATAACGTTGAATAGGTTGATCTGACTACCTACAACCCTGGCAAACTATTTTTCATATGAGTGATTTTTTAATGTTGATTTATCATCTAGCATGGCTTTTTGAAAAGCATGTGTTGGGCTGAGTGTCGATATTTAAATAAAAAACATTGTGTTCCAAGTCACACTTGTTAAATTTCTAATTTACACTTAAATCTCACAACATTTCCAAGTTCAACAGCCAATATCTCAAGAACTAAATGACCTATTAGACTAAACAAAACACAAATTGAATTCCCGACATTAATAGCTTGTAATTCTTTGTGAAATGAGTTACCATAAATTCTCTTGCCAATGAGATCCAATTAGTGGTACACAGAAGTAACGATTTTACAAATTTTAAAAGGTCATATCTCATAGCTTCAATTTAATGTATAAGTTGACAAATTTGTTATTTTTCATATTCATGAGGGAGGTCTGTATGACCTTCAAACCACCACTAATGTGACCTTTACTTCCCTGTCCAAACAGGAGTTCCAAATTCAACACATTTAACGCAAAATTGATATGTCTTTGAATATAGAAATTGATATTGTTATTATAAAGATGATAAACCCTTGCACAATATGATATTGACATCATCGATGATAATTTTGATTGAACCGGGAAGTTGACTCGAACACCGTGTGTTTGTTCTAACAAACACTTAAACTTCCCTAGTTTTTACTTCTCTCTTCTTCTCCCAATGACTGTCCGGTAACAAACACACATACTTGCAAACTTCACATGAACTTGAAACTTGGCATGTACTTAGAACTTAACTAAGTAGATGAAACATCGAGTTGTGAGTATTACCAATTTGACCTTAACTTCCTGTCCAAACCGGACGTCAAGGTTTAATATTTAAAAAATCATATCTCAACAACCACAAGAGGTAATCACAATTTTTGCACCATTGTACATGATCGTTAATTGTAAAAATATGTACAAAAAGGTGACTTAATTTGACCTTACTTCCGTCCAAACCGGAAGTCAAAGTTTAATATTTAAAATCTATATTTCAACAACCACAAAGAGGTAAATTCACAATTTTTTGCACCATTATTGAGATCATTGATCAAAAATATTTACCAAGGTGACCTAATTTGACCTTACTTCCTGTCCAAACCGGAAGTCAAAGTTTACATATTTAAAAAAAAATCATATCTCAACAACCTACAAGAGGTAAAGTTGCACAATTTTAACTTCACATGAACTTCAAATCTTGGCATATAGTTGAGAACTTAACACGTAAGGATGAAACATGAGTTGTGACGTCGCTGATGAGGTCATCAGATATCGAATTACGATAAATCAAAGTTTAATATTTAAAAAATCATATCTCAACAACCACAAGAGGTAACGCATTCTACATTTTTGCAATTCATTATAGATCATTGTCAAAAAATATTTACCAAAAGGACTGACTTGACCTTACTTCCTGTCCAAAAGGAAGTCAAAGTTTAATATGTTACAAAATCATATCTCCAGCAACAACCACAAGAGGTAAATCTCACAATTTTTTGTAAATGCATCGTTAATTGTCAAAAATATTTACAAAAGATGACCCCAATTTAGGAGGAAGAGAGGACCTTTACTTACCTGTCCAAACCGGAAGTTAAAGTTTAATATTTAAAAATCATATCTCAACAAACCACAAGAGGTAAATTGAGCATTTTAGCACCATTGTATAGATTGTTAATTGTCAAAAAATATTTACACAAAGGTGACCCCAATTTGACCTTTCCTTCTTGTCTAAACCGGAAGTCAAAATTTAATATTAAAAAAAATCATATCTCAACAACCACACGGGGTAAATTCACAATGTTTCCTGTTATAGATTGTTAATTGTCGAAAAATATTTTACAAAAAAGGTGACTGATTGACCTTACTTCCTGTCTAAACCGGAAGTTAAGTTTAATATTTAAAAAATTATATCTCAACAACCACAAGAGGTAAATTCACAGTTTTTGCACTATTGTACCAGATTGTTAATTGTCAAAAATATTTACAAAAACATTTAATTTTGGCCTTTTCTTCCTGTCTAAACCGGAAGTCAAAGTTTAATATTAAAAACATAATAATGCAAAGTTTCTTTAAAAAACATTCTTACGTCATCATCATCGTCTGCCTGACAAAACTCGAACACCTATGTGTTTGTAATATCAGTCAAACACTGCCGTTCAGTAGATTTGATCAGTTGTATTCCTATTTACATATTCCAGAATCTTAAATTTGTCAGGTTTGACTTTGTGATTTTTCTAAGTGTTTTCCCATGAAGCAGTTTCACATGTATTAACTCTCTCCTGTACCCTATTAGTAACTTTATCTGCTCAATCTATTAAAAAAAACAATACCATTTTTGGAACATGTTTTTCAAATATGTACCTGTGTGCATCGCAAGAGAAAAGTGAAACACACAGAGCCACTTCATTTCATTATTTAACCGTTTATTTTGTTCACTTTGGTAATTCAAAAGCACAGGTGAAGAGGGATGTACTATCCTCATTAGGGCGCTCCATAGAAGGTCCAAGGGTCAAATAAACCATGTTCTATTGTTACATCAACAAAACCGTATGTACAGTCTCAACAGTGTATCTAACTTAGCCCCAAGTAGACATAGTATAAACCTCTAGACATTACATCATGAATCACAAAAGATATTTACACAATCTTTGAATCATCTTACCGATCGTGTGAATTATGTGTGACATTTTCATACACAGACATGACCCAATTCTGACCTCTCCTTCCGGTCCGAAACCGGAAGTTTAAGTAATTAGCTTATATATTCTGGAAGCACTTTTTATTGGGTCTGCAGCTAACATGTGACATGTGGCCTTTTCAAAATGTGACTGATGACGTCATCACTTATCACAGCGCCTCATGGCGGGTTTAGAAAAATAATAATGTTCTATCTAAGAAACCATAGGAATTTGAATATGACTTCTGTGAATAAAGTATCGACTCAAGATGACATCCTTATCTTTTTCAAAAAATATGTTTGATGACGCCTTGGGGACAAACAATGAAATTTGTGTGTACAATGATTACAGTTCATGCGTTTTAAGTTTATTTCAATATATCGTAAATACTAAACAAAGAACTCAGTGTCCCAATAATTATCCCAATGTACATGTAGCCAGAAACCCTGTGTTTCGTTTTCATCAAACACTTGAAAGTTGCAATTTTTGTACTATTGTAGTAATATCTGTACAGATAATACTGCAAACAATAATGTCAATTTCGAACAATAACAAACACCTCATCAGTCTCCTGCCACCTACTGTCCCAAAAAACTCCCACTCATATTCTCATCTACCCACCCGTCATGTCGATCTAAATTTACGTTTGGACGAGTTAATACTACTTGGACGCCTAAAGAACACAAGAACT